>JAVQIZ010018829.1:0-26803 GCA_036023535.2 Galaxias brevipinnis | reverse complement strand
TACTGTGCATATGTATGTATATAATATTTATACATATATATATTTATATATATATAAATAAAATAAAATAAAATAAAATAAAAAAAAATAAAATAAAAAAATAAAAATAAAATATATATATATATATATATATATATATATATAAATACTTTTTTTTTTTGATTTTTAATTGATTTATTTTTTTTAATTTGATTTTATTGATTTATTATTTTTATAAAATGTTTGATTGGCTGTTCCAAACTGAGCTAAAACATCCTTACTTATGGCCTAGCCACAACAGGTTCCAAAACCACGGGTATTCTGATTCAGTGCCGTCTAACTTGATCATCAGCCTAGGATAATTCTGGGATTTAAACGTTATACTTCTGTAGCGAATACCTACCAAATAATTATTTTTGCACACCTTATCACACACGCAGACATGCCCCACAACACACACGCACACGTCACATGCACACACTGCTCCATTCACCATCTGCCCTACACACACACACACACACACACACACACACACACACACACACACACACACTGCTCACCTCAGTTTGTGTGACGATGAGCTGGTGATAGTCCTTACAGGGGGGAGCTGCCTGTTGGCTCTCCTCATAAAGAACCTCTGGGAGCAGAGAGCCCATGCTTTACCGTTACACACTGACACTGATTCACCGTGGCCTTGTAGTATCAAAAGCATTGTCTTCAGATACATTCAAACACAAGGGTGCTTATCATAGGAACATGTTTGTTTAATAAAGGTTGATAACCAGAAAATGTTCCTAACGTGTGTGTGCGTGTGCGTGTATAAGTGCGCGCGCGTGTGTGAGTGAGTCTGTACGTGAGTACGTTTGCGTTTGTTGAGTCGGCCTGTGTGTTGGCAACGGGTAATGACAAAGTAATGCAACTGGGAGAGTGTTAGGTAGGTGTTCAAGTTTCAAGTTTCCAACTTGAGCAATTATTACTTGATGGAAATATCAATCGCTGCATATTGCATGATGCCCCTTGCAACACAAGTTTCCGATTAGACGTTTTTACATTGGTACGTTTCTTGGAAGGGTTCATTTCTGCGTGGATCTGATTGGCCAATTGGAAAATCCTCACGCAGCTAACACGGAAATGTGTCTCTAAATTTAGCGTGCTGTTAAATTTATTTAAAAGAAATAACGATCTTTTTTATGTTTTCTTAAAACAATTACTAAAATCCCCGGTGAGTTAGAAGGTAAACTTGAGACGCATTTATTTTCTGGAATATCTTAGTTTCTATACTAAAAACAGCCAGACGCTGCTCTGTTATCAGCTAGGCTAGCTAGCGTTTGTTAGCTCAATCATTGTATTTACCATTTTGCCTGCGGGATTTGTTGAATAATCTGATAAATAATCAGACCTCCCTGCAGTATTGACAGTTGTTTATTTAAGCAATTCATCAATATGAGGTTTTGGTGTTCAGTGTGTGTGTGCGTGTGCACGAGTACCCAAACGTAACACTGCCTCTTTCTGGCACATCATATAACTGTTATGTTTGATATACTGTATTTGAATGGATTGTACAGCACTTTGGTCAACTCTGATGGTTTAAAACGTGCTCAATAAATAAACTTGATTCGATTGGAATATTCACAAACAGCTCTGAACTACACAACCTCATCCTTTCCCTTCATAATAACCACATTTAAATGCTTTTGTCTTTTTTCCCCCCAGAATCTGCCCCTGTCATGGATGTCAGAATGTTACCCTCCGTCTCTACTAGTACCAACCTCAATCACCTCCAGTGCTCTCAGTGTGGCCTTCTCTCTAAAAGCCACTCCAGTCTCCTCGCCCACACTGCGGACAAGCACCCGTGTCACCTTGACGACATGCCTGTTGGTCGCCTCGGTAACATCGTGTTCTACCAGAGCTTGGCAAAGCTGTTCCACTGCCACGAGTGTTTTTTCACGGCTAAAGACTTCAACAAAGTCTACGATCATATCATATCGAACCACTGCACCTCGAAGGCCGCAGAGGAAGGGTTTGCGGAAAACAAGAAGGGGACGGTGAACGAAGCGACTGCAGCAAAAAAGTCAGACGCCAAGGCAGCTGAGGAAGACGAGGAGGGGGAAGCTGACAACCACGGCTCTCTGAAACGAAAGAGAAGCTCGACGGTCGACGGCGGGGACCAAGGCGGGGCAAATGTCCCCTCCGAGGACGTCGAAAGCCCACGGCAAACGGGCCAAAGCGGGCCGGAGGCCCCGGAGACGGGCTCGGAGGCCGACGCCATCTTCAGCCTCGTGTCCCACAATGGGAACCGCTACGTGTGTCGGATCTGCGGCTGGAAGACCAAGATGAGAGGTTTCTGCATGCGACACGTGGTGGCGAGCCACGACGTGGCCAAGCCTTACTCGTGCGCGCACTGCGACCAGGCCTTTATAGTTTCCAGCATGCTTAGGCAGCACATGAACAGGCAACACAAGTCGGGGGCGTACAGGTGCCCATTCTGCTTCTTCAGGACGGACAAGTTGAGGGGACTGAGGTGCCACTGTACCAAATGCAGAGCCAAGGAGGAGGGTGATGGGGAGGGCAGCGACGGTGAAGAGTAATGTGGGGTTTGTGAGACTTGGATGTTTTTAAAAGCTGCACGTCAGCTTCAGTTGATGTGAATAGAGGGATAGAGAGTCGATTTAGACTTTTTCGTGTTTTTTGTTATTGTTTGTTGTTGTTATTTGCTATGCAAGAGGTAAAGTATTTTTATTTTTTTTTGCTGTGCTCTGTATAAACCTACAGATCGGATGGTTATCATGCTTGAATTAAAAGTGCTGACGTCTATGTGATCCGGAGATTCTGTCGGGTTGTTTGTTCCTGCCAGCACTTCTTTGCACGTATACATTTTGTGATTATTGTTGTTAACATCATTAACGTTGGATTACGCTGATTCCTAAATTTTAAACTCTAAAATGGTTGTTCATGTCATACCACCCACTACAATAAATAGTCTTTACTTAGAATAGATACAAATGAACTCATAATAATTAAAAAAAGAAAAATGGATGGGTTTGAGTGGTTTCCTTTTTTCAGATTAGTTTGGAGTTCTGTTTCACCAATACACAAAGCTGTAGTGTTAGGTTAAGATTGTAATTTCAGTTGCTTCTGCTTTTTTTTTGTAAAGGAAACAGATTGAGGAACTATATTTGAACCGTTCTAATGCTTTTCATGATGGTGGGGAAAATAGTAGAAAATGTTTTATGTGATTCAACCACTTATTTTTAGCCTAAAGGTAAGTGAAAATACCACACAAAAAGTACTTAAAAGCAATAAAAAAAAAATGTAGTGGCATTTACCCTGCATGATTTGTAAGTATTTTACACAAGAGGTAGTTACAGTAAACAATGAATATATTTTCTAACTAATCATTTAAGGTTAAAGCTTTGATACGATTGGTTAAGGAAATGATTCGGTTGTGCTCAAGAATGTTTTTTTTTCCACTTTCATATTCTCTTTCAAATGCAGGGGAACTGTTGCTCTTTTTCTCAGATCACGTTTCCTGTGTTCGTGGTACATAGGCTGGAAGGAAACGGGTAAGTACGTTCCAACTATTTTAATATTTAATCTCTAGTCTCGTGTTTCTTTTTTGATATAATATCTACATCTTCTATCATAGTAACGCATCTTTTACTAAAGCTACAATATAGAGTGGGTTATGTGCAATATATTAGTATATAACCTCTATTATATAAGGCACTTTGTGTTGAATATTTGTAATATAGTATTAATAGTTGTTAATACTTGTAAAAATTGAATTTGTTTGTTGTTTTATGTAATTCCAAATGAGCATGAGGTATTGAGAATGCACATATTTTGACAAATATTTTTTTCTCGAAAATTTTATTTATTTGTGATCAATTTGATATGGGTTTTCGGACAAGGAATTGGGCATGTGGATGTGCTTGAGGTATCTGATATTGATTGAGATTTTAGCAATATTCTTCATTTGTGCTCAGTGTCGAACTTAGTCTGCATCTCGCTTTACAGCGTTTTGCCAGGACACTTAACATTTTTGCAATAGTCCAGGCAAGTGAAGGCATTATCAGTTGTTTCGGTCATTTCTGAAATTGAAAGTTATGATATTGAGTTTTGGTAATCGTCGGGTTCAAACTAAGTTCCACTTACTACTGCCACTACTACTACTATTGTCACTGAGGTAAGTGGCAAGTAAAAAAAAAAAGGTTAGCAAAATAAAAATGTGGTTTTGTTGAATCATACTAACATCAGAGATAGTTTCTGTTTGCTTTTTGGGAGAGAGATCAGAACGAAGAAATGTCTGTGAAATACTGAACTCTGATTGCTTAAATCATGTACAAAATGTCCTGCTGGAAGGTACAATGGGCGGTTATGTCACACCGAAACTCTCTGCTTTAAATATCACTGTTGTGTGTGGTTGGCATAGCTCAGGCAATGTTGCTCTTACGGCGTTGTTTTCTTTCAGAAACCACTCAGCCATGTTTTTGGTACACCAACACTAAAGTTGTGCTGGCAGCATTTTAGTAGCCTATCATCCTCTACGGTGCAAAGCAGTGATCGTTAGTGCCTAAACTTGAACTAAACTAATGAATCTAAACTTTACCATATCGATAATATATGTTTTTCTGACATAACTGTTTACCTTTATTGATAATTTGGTACGCTCCCTGCTATAATGACATGTGCCCTCAAGAAAAAGCCCTGCAGTGAATGTATGGTTTTATTAAGCAACATTAAACAAAAATCTATTTTACCTTACCGTTTTTCTCGAATATGTTGCCTGCGCTTCAATATGCAAAGAGGATGTCATGAGATGGACTTACAGTGGGTAAAATAGTCAGAAGTATAGTTTTGGTTTGACTGGTGCTGGATGTATGGTGTCAGACCATGGTGCTAACCCCACACAAAAGGGAAGAGACTTTGACTTGACTTTTCTAGTACCTGAGTGTTTTAAGGCCTATTGAAATGTTTGCCCCTTTCCCAGTGTAACCACGTTACCAGTTAGGGATTGAATTCCAATCCAATAATAGTCTGTAGTACCACTTTACTAATCGAGTATTTTCTCTCCAAACTTTTTCTCTCAACTGCACAGTGCTCCAGTCAGTCGCCATGGATACGTCCCTCCCAACAGTAGACATAGCTAAAAATTTAAGCAATGCCACTCTGGAGGACCTGGTCAGCCCCGTGATGACACTGGCTGTGCCTCTCATCTACTTGATAGTTTTTGTTTGCAGTACCCCCTTCAACCTGTTGTCCCTGTGGGCGCTGTTGAGCATCAACTACAAGCACCAAACATCTACCAGTGTGCTGGCAATTAACCTGTCCCTCTCGGATCTGCTCTACAGCGTTTTTCTACCACTACAGGTAGGTTTGTTTTTTTCTTTCTCCCTATTACCAAAACATGTCCACCACAATGCAAAAGTATTCATTCTTGAAGGGAACCTGTCACGCATTGAACACTATCTCCCTCCCTGCCTCTCCCCCTCCCTCTCTCTCTCTCTCTCCATCCCACCCTCCCTGCCTCTCCCCCTCTCTCTCTCTCTCTCTCTCTCTCTCCCTCCCTCAGGTGTTGTATCACCTGAAAGGCAATGATTGGTCATGGGGCTCGGCCCTTTGTGGTCTGTCCTCCACAGCTTTATACTGCAACATGCACTGCTCAATCCTCACCACGACGGCCATCGCCTTTGAGAGATACTGCGGCGTCGTGCACCCTCTACGCACCAAACACTGGCGCACCGCCCGGCGAGCCGCCGTCATCTGCTTTCTCACCTGGGTTGTGGTTTTAGTTACCCAGACACCTTTGATCAAAGCAGACCTCACCTTGCGTGTTGAGGAGCTGAACATCACCACTTGTTTCGATGTGGTCCCTCGCAAAGTGTTCTCCTCCAGGTCTCTGGCTTACCTTTACTTCGGCTCAACGTTGGTGGTGTTTTACATGTTGCCTTTAATCGTACTGGTTGGTTGTTACATCGCCGTGGCTAGAGGACTGTGGAGGTCGGTGGGGATGACCTCGTCGGGTGGCAACGAAAAGAATGTCCAGTCCAGGCGACGGGTTCTGAATGTCGTCACTTTGGCCGGGGTGTGTTTTGTCGTGTGTTACTTGCCCACCATCACTCTCCAGGCAATCCATTTTGTTTACAGTTCCAGGAACAGCAGTCTTTACGTGTATTATAAGCTAGCGGTGGCCATCAACAGCTTCAACTGTTGCTTCGACCCCTTCGTGTACTACTTTGCCTCGCGACAGTTTCGTCTGACTCTACAAGACAAGTTAGAAAGATGGTGCCGGTGTTATGGTACTCTAGAATCAAGGGATTCTGGGATGTCTGATCTGGGTAGCGGTTAACAAAACTTGCATGTGTTGCTGGCCAAATGGTGTGGATGTGTGTGCACTGCAAGCACACTCAATTACTTTTTAATTCTACCAGGTCTTATGTCATATGAATGATATGGAATGCTGACTAGTTGCTTGGGCAACAGAGGTCTTGTGACAGCCTGATGAACACACCAATATGGCCTTTGATGTATTTTATCTTTTTAGTCCCATGTCTTTATCATCAAGCAATACGTAGGCACACACAACCCCACTATGCATTTTGATGAAACGAAAAGAGAGGATTGTAGGGATGTAACAATTAACCTTTTAGTCTTTTAAGCTATATCAATATTAAAAAGATGGAGGTTATCAAACCAAAGCTTTTCCTATAACAAAGATTATCCATGGTTTAAAAATCATTGATTGGTGTTGCGCAACGCCATGCGCACTGGCTGGTCTCCTGAGTGACAAGCCTGTCAGTTTTCATTAGTTGCAAAAGTACGCCTGCATAGAAAGAAGTCTGCTAGTGAGTTTGATTCGCCTTACCAAGTTGATCATTGTACTTCTGAAAAAAAAAATATATATTTAAACAGCGGACTCCAGTTCTTGTTCATTTTCTTTATAAAAAAAATCTCCTTAAAACAAACAAGCATGAAGGTTTGTCTAGGTTATTATTTATTTTTTTGTATGTACATTTACTGTTAAAGCAATTTGACTTTTAAGGAAAGTGCTTTACAAATAAAGGTCTACAATTCTTAACCTATTCATAGTCTTAACTATTTCTTCCTATTACTATTAAAATTTCTAAACATTGAAAAAGAATGTCTTCCCCTGAGCCACATGCTTAACTTAATGCCATGCTTAATGTATCTATGTACATATGAGAGAAATGTTAAACATAAAGTAAAAGGAGAAAGTGGACATTGTGGCTATTTATTGGGAGGGAAGTGTTAAGATTGAAGGACGGATATAGAACAGTGGTTTCCTGTGTTTCACCTGTGTTTTAAAGCAACATCCTTTAAACTAAATACAGATAAGCTTTAAGCAAATATAAAAATACATACAAAAACACAGGTTCCTATTCAGGAACATTTTTCATCAAACAATTTCACATTTTGATATAAATAAATATAGGCACAATGGTTAAAAAATTCTAATTATCATGATGGTTTATAATCCATTCCATCCATCCATCCATCCATCCATTAGCTATACCGCTTATCCTATGCAGGGTCGCGGGGGGGGCTGGAGCCTATCCCAGCCGACATAGGGCGAGAGGCGGGGTACACCCTGGACAGGTCGCCAGTCTATCACAGGGCCGACACATAGGGACAGACAACAACTCACACTCACATTCACACCTACGGGCAATTTCGAGTCACCAATTAACCTGCATGTTTTTTGGACTGTGGGAGGAAACCGGAGTACCTGGAGGAAACCCACGCAAACACAGGGAGAACACACAAACTCCACACAGAAAGACTCTTGGGTCAGGTGGGGATTGAACCCAGGACCTTCTTGCTACCCCCAAAATTCAGATATGGATTGGTATTTTCCTGATATATAAGGTGATATGTTAGACATTTTCACTTTTCACACTTTGGTAGACCAATCCAAGTAACTGTTTACCAGTACTATTATGTCTAATGCTATTTTGGCAGCAACTACCCCAAACCCCCACTCTTAGGAAAGTTTTAAAACCGCCTAAAGTGAGACTAGAAACCATGCATACCTGTATAGCGATTTCCTATTACTACTGGCATACCCAAAACATACAGGTTTGTGACTGCAAACACAGAAAAACACATTGAACTGGTTGTCATTTCAGAGCACTGCTGCAGTCTCTTAAACCCTATTACTACCCGTGTGTCCAAAGAGAAACCAAGGTTGTGGAAAGGCTTAATCCATCGATATGGTAGAATGGCGGGCATTCTCTAGTGTCTACTCTATGGTTTAGTGGGGGGATGTTTATACTGAACATTTAATCAATACTTTTTTATTTTCTGGCTGAAACATAGTATATGGCCTTGTCTCTAACACATACATTCTGATAAAAATAGGTTGAGCTCTGTGTTTTAGTAGATCACATTAAAAAGGTTGGTACTCCAATCTAGTAGGTTCACCATTAGAATTCATTGTTCAATTGGGAACCTAGACTCAACCTACTCAACCTTCTCCGTCCACAGTCTTCCTTAAACCTCATGATCCTTGCTTACCTCCTGTGCAAAATCCCACCTCCCTCTCGTTTTCTCATCAACTACACTTTCAAGTCCGTACTGTAATTGAAAGCTACAACCCTGTCAACCACTGCACACTATGTTGGCGTTTAGTTGATTTCCAGATAACATTGCTGGATTCCTGCTGTATACTGCAGTATTGACCTTGGTTGTAGGCGATGGGCGAAAGATCACCCCTCCAGATCATTTCCCTCTTAAAGGAAATGATAAATGGGCTATGTCTAGAGATGCATCTTAATAGCCACTTAAAGTCCCCTCGATTCACTTCTTAGATAGTGTATCGATGAAGTAAGGCGAGTTAACAAATGCATCCACTAGAGCATAAAGGCAATAAAGGAAGTGGAAGTGTACACTCCTATGTTCAGTGTACAATATTTGCCGATGCATGTGTTCACGGAAACCATCAGATCAGATAAGGCATATGAAAATGATAGCCTCCATATCAGCTAGTGGGATCTCGATAAGGGCTCACAATTGACCATGTTTGGCCTAATGTCATTGCTCTCTCCTTTGTTATACAAGCCGTTTCCTCACTACAGTGCCAAAGTAGCGATTAGACTTGATAAGTACATTTCTCTGGGGGGCTGTCAAACGGAAGGGGATAGAGAGGATGTTTGTTGACTGCCAGGAATGGAAAGAACATGGAATGTAGAGTATCCTAGAATTCATAGAATCCTATAGAGTGCTATTCCTTTATAGCTACCTAATAACTGCCCGAATAGTACCTGTGTCTAATACTAATAAAAAACGTTTTGGTTGCTCTTCATATAAATTGATCCGTGTATGACTATCATTTTCCATCTTACCTAAGTATTAAAACATAACATTGGGAAACTCTGCCACTGTCAGCATCTTTCTAGGGTCAATGTATAATCCATTAAGTCGCGCCAGTGTCTGGGTGTTTAAATGAACGAGCAGCCCCTGGTTTCCACTGTAAATCAGGCCAAAGGCACTGAAGCACATCTACATGATGTATACCCTCAGGCCCCCCGACCATGTGATGCATTCATCGTCAGAAACGGAGCCGAGCTTGGCTGATATACAGAACAGTCTGCAAAACCGCTCTTGCTTCAGAGCATGCCACCATCCATACGTTTGCAAAGTTCCAGCCAGATAAAACAGGCAACGTACTTATTTAACATTCTATTGTATCTTGAGGAATACTTGTGCGGTCAAAAGACAGCGCATAGGTAACAGTAGCCATTAGTGTCAACTCGCTAGTCAATTTAGAAAAGATGAGCTATCATAGCACTTGTCTAAGTGACAATAATGGTTCATGACAGTAGCTAAGTTTAGTCTCTTCAAAGGTTTTTCTTGACAAATATTCAGTCAGCCACCTCTTGCAAATTGTATAATTTTAAACCAGAAGTAAACTTCTCTCCCCTTTTAATTTCTCATATGGAGCCCTGTTTTGGAGTAGTTCTGAAAACGTCTGAAATGTAATTTTATATATAACTACTTATTTTGTCTCGTTTATCGTTATCTGCCATGTGTGGTTATCTATGATCTTTAATTATTTATTTTAATTAAGTTATGTTTGTATTCTTTTTTAACCACAAAGGATGATAAATTGTGAAATGCCTAAGGACTTTTTATTTAATGTCAGTCATCCTCTTATGAGTGTTGGTGTCACTTGATTGCATGGTGCATATCTCATTTGGGATCCAAATTGTGGAGGTATGTTCTCCCTTTTGGAACTCTTGACTGGTTATTTGACAGTAGATTTTGAAGCTTTGACTGCCTACATTTGTTTAATTTTCTGCCTCAGTGGCCTGATCAGCTATCCTCAGCTGAGGTACAGCAGTCCCTTTGACAGTTCAAATTCATAAGGGTCCAATCCTACTTAGAGGGGCAGAGTACCTAAAGAAACATGAAAACGCTCACACAGTATATTCATGTACACATACATTGAAAAAACATATTTGATTCTATGGTCTTAACCACATTAGTTTCACATATATACAAACAGTTGGATTTTGGTGACTAAATCATGTGCACAGCACGTTCTTCATCATCAACCAAAGTCAGTCAAAGTCAATACAAACTCTGTATCCCATTTCATGCATAAAGACATCATATCCTAAGAAGATCTCATTACCAATTTTCATAACAGATAAGATGCCTCAATGCCTTAACATAAAAATGAAAACTAGCTTGCTACAGGCAACGCATCTTATCTCCAGAGTCATTTTCCCAGATGCTGAGTCAAACAAAGTTTTGTTCGACATATCACAACACTCTTTGTCAAAAATCCCTTTGCACTTACCCACCTACAACGGCACTTGCAAAAAATGTCCTTGTCTTTCGCTCCTTGATGTCGCCTTGAGGTTTGCCAGACTTTCTATGTGGCTCCTGTAATTGAGACGCCTGCCTCTTTCCGCTCCGCCGTCTCTCTTTCTCCTCTCCTCTTGCCCTCTGCCTGCCTCTACCCAGTGGGATGCTAATGTTCCCTGGCACGACTAGCAGCGGCTGTCAGTTAACGAACCACCCAGCGAAGGTAAATATCTCGCATTGATTAGAACCATTTGCATAGGCACGGGAGGTCATCGGGCCGGGCCGCTCTGGAGGATCAGAAACGGAGACTTCAAGTGACAGTATCCACACTCGACCAGACGATCACAACGACCTGTCTCTGTTTTTCTTTTCCATTAATCCTTTTCTGTCCTCTCCATTGCATTTGCCAAGCCATGCATGGGATCCTAAAATGTCTGCGTGAGATCACTGATGTCACCAGCCACTTCCTTCAGCATTCTAGTGCACATGTTTATTTAGGTGCACCGATTGTGACGTTTAAAAGCGTAGACAATTGTATGTGGTAGAGCAGCACTATGGTCTTTCGCCAGTGTGAAAATCACAGGCAGACAAGCAATTACAGAGGGAAGGATTTGGCACACAGGAGAAATGCTGGATAAAATCAATAATGGGATGAATCTTGATATCATGAGATGTTTGCATTCTGAGTATCGCTTTAATTCCCCCGAGACTAGAAATAAATTGGAGGGATTTGGAGGGGGATTTGCTTATCAATGGGACACGGTGGAGCCATGCTGCGCTAAGACTCGGTGAAAAACATCCCAAAACAGGGCTAATCTTGTACATGGGTTCAATATGAAGTTCCCTTCACTGTCAGACCAGGGACTGAGTGAGCAGAGGGATTAGGAGCACAATGCCAGAGGGATGTTAAGAGCACTGGTGAGATGTTTATTTTTTGTTCAAATTGTGTAATAGTTCTTCATTTCCTGGTTTCACGTGGGGCATTGTGAAATTCATACATGCTTGCTATTAACCTACAGTGCATAACTACCACACTTACATGCTTAGCGGAAGAGTGTTACAAGTACAAGTACAAAGTTACATTTGCCTGACCCTGCAAACCTTTCACTTACCCAGTGGACGGGGTGTAATTTGACAAGGATTGGCTGCATTGATTCTAGCTTTGGCTTGGTGCGTTAAAAACAAATTTCCTTTGGGCATAGACTCGTGCCATGTGTGGAATTGAACTTGAGGCACTCGGCTACTGGGTTGTTTATGAGATTAAAGACTGTCATTCTCAGCCATTTAGGTGCAACATCTTCGATAATTTCACATTTTCTCGGGTATCAAGCAATTACTTTTCCTATTGCTTTTTTTCATCTGTGATCCCCTCCCTCACTGCCAAGGCAGGAGTCTTTTTCCACACTAAATCTAAACTCAATGAATAATTTCATATTTACTAAAGGGCCCTATTTTACAGTATTCCAAGTGTGGATGAACCCATGGCTCGCTTATTCTTCCTGCTGCATGTGAGCGCTTTTGAAATATGTGTGAGTGAGTGTGTGTGTGTGTGTGTGTGTGCGCATATTTATTCGTATGAACCAAAACAATTCCACCTCACCATGTCCACAGTCCTACATGGGCCTGCCATGCCTTGTTTTATGACCCCTTTAGCCTCGGCCATATTTACTGTCCAGCCGGACTGTCCCAAGCCTGCCAACTCCATTACTCCCTCCCCCCGATATTTATAATTTCATAAAAACTGCCGTATGACACTGCTTATTTTACCCCCCTCCTAATCTGCTCGACATCAAAGCATGCCAAGCCCAGCATCTGAAAAACGAGTGCGCTCCCAGGACCGGACCGAAGCAGGAGGGAGAAGCAATAAATCAGGGATCCTGTAGACAGAGGCGCATAGATTCTCATGATTGCCCCCGTTACGATATAGCTCTCACCACTCTATAGCTGTGATCTATAGTAATGAAAATCCATGCAAGCTATTGAGGCGGGAGATGGAAGTGACACGGGGTGAGAGATGGAACAGAGTTAACAACTGTGACATAAAGATGTGAGCAGTCAAATATTAGCACAGGTGTTTCCAAAGTGGCGAGAACCCGAGCAAAGTTTTCCAATGCTCTCCCAGCAAACAGTGCAGCGTTAGACAGAGAGAGGATCATTAAACGAGGTGGGTTTAGAAGAACGCTGTAAACCATGGGCCGCTTACCTTGTCCTTGCAGTAACTTCCTTTGTGAAATGTTACACTCTTAACCATTGACCGTTAGGACTGGATGTTGAGATGAAAACGATGTGTTTTCTCTGTGTTGTCTTTGTCTCTGCACGTGTCGTCTGTGCTCCCTGTGTTGCCCTGTGGCGTCCCAGACGTCCGACGACATCGTGTCCTCGGCTGAGTGTTCGAGCGACGACGAGGACCTGGAGGAATGCGACTCAAGCCATGCAGGTGGGCTAGGTTAGTTTAACTCTGCTTGCTTTCCTGTGCTTTCACTCACTGGCACCCGGGGATTAATGTATCCTCCAAGCATCGCGCCCCCATGGCATCACAAAGTGTACACGTTAAACACGTCTTTGATATTCTGTGTACAGTAGCCCCACATAATATACAGTAGGTAGCACGTAGGACCTAAATCCAAGCAATCTAACCTCTTTATCCCTTATTAAGTATAAGCCATCAAATTGATTATTATAGGGTGTCAACAATAGCAGTGTAATCACGACCCGTAAAAGTTACAAGCTTACACTTGCCCATGGGGTCTTCTGAGGTGGTAAACATGGCCACAGAAACATTCTAGTTTTGCCTCCACAGAACAAACCGTACTGCAAAGACAGTGAGACGTAAACACGCAAAACTAGCATGGAGACGGGCCATGTTTGCCGCCTCGATGCTTCAAAATGTATCGTATGTGTTTGAGTCCTGACCTCCTGCCATGTGGCTCTGTACTGACTTGCATTTTGACCCATGATACATTTTGAGATTATTTATCATTTGCTTTCTGCAAAATTGCAGTGTGATATCTAGCAGAAATTATACTAGTGTTTATTTTTTTATTATTTTCCTTTCAATCATTTGTGTTCCTCCATAATAGACGCTTGCCTTGTTGAAACACTTTTATTGAGAACGGATATCATCGAATTTCTGTGTACAAGTTGTTTTCTGTTTTTGTCATAGTTTTGCTTCAAGGTGAACATGCTATTATGCTGTCTTTTTCCAACCCAAATATGAAAAATAGAATGATGCAATAGAAGTCCAAATCGTAAATTCTTCTGGATTTTTTGAGAGAACTTGGCAATTTCCTGGCACTCTATTTGTAGTATAGTCAGTTGTCTATTACGTCTCAGTACAAATGGAAAACATTGATTTATTTTGTTATCCACAAGTTAAAGAAATTTAGACTTGGAATGTTTCCCACCCAGCATGCAAATATGTATTGCAAATGTAAGGCTATATTAACTAAGTGTTAATTATATAGTAAGTAGTATGTGATTTAACAGTGAACTCTTGATCCAATGGGCAGCTGATAAAATACGCTGTAATATTGGAACCAACAGTGGTCTTATAGAACATACATTTATTCTTCAATCACTCTATATCAAAAGCTATCATGTGACACAAGTAAAACCTTCAGCTTATTTAAAGCGCTGAGTATGCTTTATGAAAGTTAAGCAATAAGCCGTAGTGTAAAGACCAAAGCGATGGAGGAAATATCATAAAAGCTATATAGCGTTCCATTGTGTATTGTTTTGTATGGCGTTTTAAACATAGCTTTCAGAGTGCCACAGAGACCTATCAGACAACTGACTGAAGGATTAAAGCAGCTCTGCGTGCTATTACCAGCAGTATTCCTACCCAAGTCATTCCCAAGTCCTTCCAAAGCCAACCTGAGAGCTAGCCGTTTAGGAGGCTTCAGCCCTGCTCTGTAGCCCCGGAGCTTCGACAGACATATGAAGACAGATATGGACAGGGCCCCAGTCATCCAATCATATGTTTACACAGAAATTCACACCATTCTAACCCCGCATCAGTTGGCGTGAACAGCTGCATGCTCCGTGGCTCGATAGTTTGTTCTTGTTTTTAGGGGATTGTTGTCTTTCTTTCGTTTCTTTCTTCTTCCGTGAAGCATGTGTGGCGTGGGTTTTTTTGTTGTATTCAGGACATTTTCATTTGCATTCCCGCTTGGTCAGGTACGCGTAGTTTGACTTTACTCTGTGTTTCTGAGCCATCTTCCTCATCTCTCAGCCAAAATCAAATAACAACATCCCTGCCTCGTCTCATCATGTGCAGCATGGATTTCCGGTGGTTGAAAACGATTTTTATTTCCTCATACACTTAGCATCCTGTGCAACGAGGCATTTACTCAAACATCCTCATTTTTTTATTCTCAAAACAAATAGCAGGCAACAAAAACTTTTCTTGCCATCATTTACTGTTTGGGCCTCACACAGTCAAATATTTCTAACCAAAGAAAGTTGTGTATAAAGAATGAGACCTCCAACCTAATCCCCCCCCCCCACCTTCCTTCCTCCCCAACACCTCTCCCCCACTTTTCTTCCCCAAAGCCGTTCTGCATTTAAGACTTCAATGCAGATGGCATAAAAAGTATTTTCTTGCCACAAATTGTATGAGTTTTTCCTCTTTTGATTTGCTCTCGAGCGGTCATTTGTGGCACGAACGAAAGGCTACAATCACAGCCCATCCTCTCCCCGGTTACCTCCTGGTGACCCCCATCCTCTCAAAGCATGCTTTCTGACTGTCCCCATTGTGCGTGTTGGTCCTTGACTCCCTGGCCATTGCATTTCACACACCAGGCTGGTATGGATCTAGCGTTCATTCCTTTAGAACCCATTGTTTTGCGGTCGTTGCGACATCTAATGCTATAACATCCTCACTCCTTTGTGCTGTCCCGTCCGTCCAGTCACTTTATCTGTGGTGATGTCTGTGGTGTTGTTGTTAGGTGACGCTGTTGTTTGTTGTGAAACGTTTGCGTACTGCATACACCATTTTATTTCCAGGAAATCCATGAGATGATAACATATCAGTATTACTACCACTATTTCAGCAAAATGTTTCCTAAGGAACCTGGGTCATTTCCTAAAAGGAGTAGCCTGTATAATCAATTAGCAAACTTCAAGAACAGGATGGTAGAAATAGAAGTACTCATGTTTTCTTATTTTCACTGATAGCGAGACTTGAATAAACTCAAAGTGGTGACTACAAGTGCAATTTCAGTTTGCTTTCAAAAGATTTTCATTAGGGTAAAATAACAATAAACAGGAAAAAGACTAGCACAGATGTGCAATTATTTTTGCTTGATTAATTTATTATTTAAATGATACCAATAGCCAAAAGATAATAATAGCAGCCTGTGTAACACATGACTCATCAGATCTTGATATAATGTAACTGTTATTCTATTTTAAAGTTGTTGCACATATAAAGTGAAATGTACATGTATGCCTAGATTATGTTAACAAAAACTCAGTCGGCCTGGTGTGAATTTTAACAGTCTAATTTGACCTGAAACTCTCAACCTAACCTATGGTTTAGACTGCACAGTACCGCACATAAATGCACTCATGAGAGAGCTGCAATTAATTTAAATAATATTAATGACATTATCCGCAAATACAAATATATTAAAATACAATAAATACTTGCACCATATGACACAAACCTTAAGGGGCAATTTGTATAGAAAAATACATACCTCTCATGGAATTCCTTTTGTTTGTATTTCTGGGTGGACAGACTAAAGGCTGTGGGTCAGCTGTATAGTGCAACATGCCAATTGGTGGAATAGCAGAAAGACATGTGGGGGTTCTATTATTATAGATAATTAGACAGATGTTTAGAATTAGAATGTAGCACAGTAAACAATGGTGTTATGAATAGATTAGTTTGCCCCACCGCTTTTGGCTGATCTCCCACTGACTCTTCTGAACGTAGTCCCATGTCTTACCTGACCCTTGCTTGCTGTCTTGTTATTTTGTACTTTCCCTAAATGCAACTTACTTTAAGCATGCATCAACATCTTGCAGTACAACAAAAAACAAATTAACCCATTGTCAGCCAATATCTTCTCTCTCGGACGTACTCCCAGACTGCACGCCCCGTCCATGTTTTAAAACTAACAGAAACAGATATTTGTCCTCCAAATCACATGACGGAGGAGCGAGTCGTCCACTGACTGCCCCTTCTGACTGTGTCTGTTTTATAGTGTGTGCATCTGGTTGTAGTGTGTGCAGGTTTTTTAAATGGCTTTGTTATTTCATCTTACCGACATGTATCATTTTTTGATCAGGTCATACAATGACTTTTGTTTATGATTATGATTTTTTTTTGAGTATGTTTGGTTTGACCAGTTTTGGTCGTTGATCAGGAACGAACATTTGATTCACACTGATCATTTAGAACAATATATTTTAACTTAAGTTTTTTCTGGATTTGGAACTACTTCAATAATTGAACTGTGTGCGTCGCACTTCAAGCGTCTATTATTCTATCTACTTCTAAAAGAAACAACACAATCTTCATCCATAGAAACACCAAAACCAACAAACTAACATTTTCTGTTTTAGCAAAGCCCACACGTTAATTTATGAAGCCGTTCCAGATCCATATGATATCTTCAGTTTTTTTCAGATTTTTTGGGTATCCCTTTTGATAAAAAATTTAATATTTAGTATCAATATATTGACTATAAGAAGAGACAATAAACTGCATGGCTAAGAAGTTGCAGTTTAGGGTTTGTCAGACTTTGTCAGTGTTATAAAGTTATGTTTTCTTTTCGTAGATGGGCATGTATATGCTCATTGTTTGTATATCCCCATCCCTTCCTTACAGCCAAAAGCTCTAATGCCGCCCGACCGCTTCGTACTGCCTTTACATGGACATGGCAACTGACTCACACTACCACCCTCATCATCCTCATTTCCTTTGTAGTATAGTATGTTTGTAGGCCCCCATCCTCTTTTCACCACCCTCCCCTCTCCCCTCTTTAGTGATGTTAAAAAAGATGTACAGTCATTCATCCATTCTAAACTAAAGAACAAATTACAAATTAAGCAAAAACTAAAAATGCATAGAATGTAGATATCTATTGAAAGTCTATCAACACGAAAACTTAGATAGATGTACAGTTTTTTTGTAAAAACTGGAATTATTTATCAAAGAAAAAACAAAACAGAATAATGGTGAAGTTTATTTTTCATGTTATGTGGTGTGGATGTATGTGTTGTTGCCTCCCTGTACCATCATGTCTAGAAATCAATTAAAGACAAACTCTTAATTGCTAAAATATTTTATCAATACTTAATGCCAAGAACATTCTTACACAACTTTCTTTTGTAAATTCTTTTCTTCATGCCAAAATCATGCGGGCAATTTGTTGATGTAAGTTGAAAAACACTACCTGGTATGCTTTCTTCTTTTAATAAGTGAGGTTGCCTCTATGTATTATTATTGAAATTATTACTATTATTATTATTATTATTATTATTATAGATAGCTGTAGTAGTATTATATGTGAATGTATATTGTATTGTGATTTGTGACTGACAGTATACTTGTTTCCTTTTTATTAGTTCAAATGTGTATTTGTGTAAAATTACTTGAAATAACCATATCTTGATGGTGCTGTTTGTGCATGCCTTGATGGCAGTTTATGTTGCCAATTTAGTTAAACACTTTGAATTTTCACCATATGAAAATAAATATAGGCTGCGTCCCGTTAACTGAAAGTACCTTAGATACATTAGAAAGAACAACCGCTGTGGATTAAAATGTTCAGACCCAGCCTTAGACTTTCCATTGCACACCCATTCCCTACATAAGCCTGTAAGAGCTCCTGCACAGTAATTGTATTTTAGATTTAATGAGCTACTTATGGTACCTACAAAACAATGCTTCTGTCTGTGTGCCTGTCTTGCAGCAAGCATGCAAGCGAATTAGAAGCACTCCCAGGCCAGTGGTTGACCATCGTTGTAAGTGTAACACCTCAATTGGTCTGTCCCCCTTTCATTTTGTGACTTTAATTGCCTCGATAAAACTTGCCAGATGGCAAAACAGGCTTTTCTTTCATGCAACATTGAGGTCAATACTACAAGAGCGAGGATACAGGCACATTGTGAGAAAGGCATCGTAATTGCAAATGTTAATTTGGGTCCCCTTATTAATCTAAAACACATACAATTAAGAAACAAAGGAAAACAACGAAAATTTTACAAACAACTGGGGTGGTAACCTCAATTAATACATCTAATGTAACCTGCTCATTTATTGAATAATATATTGAGCTTTGGCCCCTAAAACAAGAGATCTCACGTAGTTCCTGTAAGCCCTCTACTGAATCTGTATGACCATTATGAGACCATTCGGGTCATTTCGACCCCTCTCGGCGTAAATTAAGGCATCAGAACGTGCAAACAAGCCAAATATAGTTACTTAACTTTTGGTTTAAAGCATTTTTATTCAAAATATTAGACAACATCTACAACATTGTGCATGGGTACAATTACTTCACACGTAGTAGGTACACATTTCAAATGGTGAACATTCAAGTGTTATTGCTTTGCCATTCAAAAGGCAAGAGGTTGGGAGCGACTGGGGAGCCAGGTGGTGACATTAAGTTTACAGGCAGCTTTTCTCTCTCAGGTATAATAATTCACAACCTTATCTGCCTTGACTAATGCTTTTTTTTACACATTTCAATTAATTAATCATACAGTGTAACGGTGGAGTGATTTTTAACTAACTCATTTAAAATCAAATGCGCAATTTCCTTTCATAGTTGCACAAATTCACTTTTAGCACCTGACTTTTGATATTAGTATGTATGTGCTTTTTCCTTTGAGCATTTATTCAGTAGATTATATTTTATTAGAATTTTATTGCCTGTGATAGGTGCTCAAAAGAAAATGTGCCCTTAGTTGAATTATTTTCTACCCTTTTAAAATACTTATCTTTTCACACAACACAAATTTCTCTCACAGTTTGTCTGGCTCACCCCTTTCACACCCACAAAGCCTTTTAATGCACTTTGTACTATTTATTTTGTCCGTGTATCGAATTTGTTTTAATTTCTGTCTTGATGTTGTGCTGTTATTAGAATTAAGAATAAGTTATATGTTGTTTGTGGTTCCTTTTGGCTTTGGTAGTTTTGGTTTTGGTCGACGTTTGATAACGCAACCCTTATGCTGTCTAACATGTTGTTTACTGTCTTCTACCCTAGGAGGTGAATTAGTGATCCCAGTACTTGTAGAGGATCCGTTAGTGCACCCCTCTGTAGCTCCTCGTGCACCCTCCATCCCCCTCCCCCCAACCTTCCGCCCACTCCTCACCATTATTGAGACCACCAAAGAGTCCCTGTCCAAGGCCACTGAGGCGGGGGTACCTTGCTTGTCGGACCGAGGCAGCGATGATTGTGATGATGATGATGGCTTGGTGATATCGGGGTATGGCTCTGGGGAAGCGTTCAACTCTAACCTGCCCCCTACTGATGATGAAGATTTTTACACCACCTTCTCCTTGGTAACAGATAAGACCTTGTCCACACCGGCTTTTGAAGGTGGCTACAAAACTCACACGCCCCAGTGGGACGCCAAGGACTTTAGACCTAACAAACCGTCCACGTCGGCTCGCGGTAGGACTGCCACTACCGCGGTGCAGCAGCCGCCGCCACCGCTAGCCCCCGACCTGAGCCGCCGCACCACCACCGTCGCCTCCTCCACCGCCACCCTCCACCACGTGCCTGCTGCCAAACGGCCGGCGGGCAAAATGAATAACCGCGAGCTAAAACCCCAGCCAGACGTAGTGTTGCGCCCGCAGCCCACATCCTATGAGGTAGACAGCACCAAGCTGAGGGGCCCACTAATAACCTCCCCCATGTTCCATAATGTACCCACAGCACTCCCCACCGAGCCAGGCGTCAGGCGCATCCCGGGGCCCTCGGAAGTGGTCCGCGAGTCTAGCAGCACCACCGGGATGGTCGTCGGGATAGTGGCGGCCGCCGCTCTGTGCATCCTCATCCTCCTGTACGCCATGTATAAGTACAGGAACAGGGACGAAGGCTCCTACCAGGTGGACGAGAGCAGGAACTACATCACCAACTCGGCCGTGCAGAGCAACGGCGCCGTCGTCAAGGACAAGCAGCAGAGCTCGAAAGGCGGCCACAAGAAACAGAAAAACAAGGATAAGGAGTATTACGTGTGAGTGTGAGCAGTGTTGTGAGAGATAGAGAGAGCAAACGTGAGAGAGAATAGAGCGAACATTTATTTATCGGTGTCCTTACTAGGAGATACGACGAACGATGGTAGAAACACGGAACTTGAATCTTATACTGTGCTGAGTGGTGTTGAACTGATGACATGTTCTGTAATATAAAGCACACTTACTATTGTAAGCATACGGAGAAGGCTAATAGCAACTTTAGTGACCTTACTCTTCTATCTGGCCGGAGACGTTATCAGTGTAGAAATATTTCACTGCTACATCATTATCCTAAGTGACTTTTAGAGCTATGTGATCCTTGGCGTAAACATTTCTTTTGTTTTCTTTTTGTAAACCTGTAAATGAAAAATGTTCATAATCCTGACCATTTTCAGCATGGAAGCAACACTTAGTGCTTAACAAGATCGGGTCAGGAAACAAGATCATTGTAAAAGTTAAAAAAAGGACTCTTACCACGAGAATATGACAAATTTGTATCGTTTATACATTATGAAAACGTGATGTCTTATGATTTTTTTTTTGCTTTAAGCAAAAAAAGAAAAAAACTACTGTGTGTATCCAATTAATCCATGTGAACAAGTCGCTAAGGACATATCTCGAAGGATCTTTATTCCCTGTCAAATGATTTCAACGCTATTACTCTCATTGTATGAAGGACAGAGTGACTCTGAACCGTGTGATCGTGGCGAGAAGTGGTCGGTTTTTCTTGTCTCGGTAAAAAGCAACTGATTGTAAAATGCATGCCACCCTAATGCTACAGTACAGTATCAGTACAATATAGTGTTCAACATGGTTTGAACAGTTGGCACTCTTCAAGGCCAAAATGGTTCTTCATCATCAGATCAGAACTTTAACACCTCTCTTTTTTAATTTTATTGCCCTCCAATTTGTCAAGTAAGAAAAGAGGATCCAGTACAGTAAAAAAGGTCTATTGTTGATTTGCAGCCAGTGCTGGTTGTATATTTTGCAACCCTCTGTGTGTTGGTTCATTGCCTATCGTTCTATTTTCTATGGAGCTGTCTAAAGCAAGACAGATGCAGTACTATAACACTGTTAACAGATGTCTATACAGAAATAAATCTAATGTGAAAAGTGAGAATTCTATCTGTTGTCACAGTCAACTGTGTCAAGCAACAAAAATCTGTTTACATATTTTATTACATACTAGTCGTACCTTGTAGGTAGATAATGTACATATATCATGACAGTTGTAATTTTTTAGTATCTCTATTGTACAGACTGATGGTTTATCATATATGGTTTATCAGTGTATTTCATGAAGAAATATATAACTGTTAATTAACATGAAAAAGTACTTTAATTAAAGAGTGGAGAGGGTAAACATATTTTGTAAAGCAAGAAGAAAATCTAATGTTAGGCTAGAAATTTAATTGCAGATGTTTCTGAAGTCGCATGAATATTTGACTACATGAAGTTGTCAATCAAACACAAGATGCCCTCTTCTTAACTGTAACACGGCTTTCTTGTCATGGGTTACTTTAGTGTTATTTTTACTTTACAGAGAATAAAGAAAACATAATAAAGTTATAATAAAAAGAGTATAACTGAAGGATGCACAGTTCAGATGGAACAGTGTGATTATTAAAACAGGGCGCTCCAGCTGTGTCATCATGTCACCTATTCCATACTTCATGTTTCTGTTAGAGTTTGCATTAACATTTATCATTCATTCAATACTGGCACACAGCAGTCATGACTTCATACTTTTTTTTTGGTAGAATTTCAATTTGTCGATTTATGAACGTCTAATTGTTTTGATCTAACGTGTGTTTGTTTTGTATTTTTTACTTCATATTTATGTACTTTTTTATAGGAAACATTTTGCATAAGTACTGTATTTACATTATTATTACAACATGGCACAGGAACATTAATGTGGCCCTGTTAACATGCTGAAATGTATTCAAAAACGAAATGCATTCTGGGGAATCAACATACTATACATATTTATTTACTTAGTTTAAGGGAAACTTTCATTGAGAAATTAGTTGTTAATCATGAGTGACATAGATTTTTTTTAAATAGCCTAAAATTGAGTATGACTGCCCATAAATGTTAAGTGAAGTCATGAAGTGCATATTATAGTATATTATTTTTCATGTACTTGTATCCAGCAGTTTTGTTTCGATTTCAATCCATTCATTTTTTGGTTTATTCTTTTTTTCTGTTCATGGTTTTTCCTATATTCATTATATGTTTTGGGTTGGTATTTGAACTGAAAGATGTTTATTTACCTAGAAAAAGTATTTTTGAAATGGTACACCCAGTAGGCTATATGTTAGATCTTTGTCAACAACTTTATACTCTGTATAAATGTAGAAGCAATTATTAGGCATCAGCAGGAAGCTGATGTCCCAGATCATTTTGTGTAATCTCACTTTAAATGATTGTCCGTCATTTAGCCTAAACACAGACTGACACCAGGGACCTGTGATTTACATCTGCCTCCAGATCTACGCCTTGTTTCTTGACAGTGAGAAATATCACACACCCTCTGTGGGATTCCCTGACAGCTCTGCCCTTTGCTGTCTGTTTATAAATCACTTGAACTGAGAAAGATACTCTCCCTGTGCTTTCTAATGCTTGTATCTACTATAATTTCCGTTATGAC
This sequence comes from Galaxias brevipinnis, assembly GCA_036023535.2. Taxonomy (NCBI): domain Eukaryota; kingdom Metazoa; phylum Chordata; class Actinopteri; order Galaxiiformes; family Galaxiidae; genus Galaxias; species Galaxias brevipinnis. The sequence goes on along the minus strand of JAVQIZ010018829.1, from coordinate 3,143 downwards.
CTGAAGGATAATTCTAAAATGGTCATCCTGCCAGGGTGAATCGGTTTTCTTGGCAGTTTGGTTAACACCAATACTACATAGCATGTGGAAGTTAAAATGTAAAATGTGTGCTTTAATATTGGCCTCTTAAGAAGTGGAAACAAAGAGTTCCCTGACTAAATAGAAAACGATTCACAAGAGGTTATTATTTCATTATTATTCCGTCAGAACAATTTACGAATATGCAGTTAACAGTTAATTGTGCTTACATGGAAATACAATTAAAGTGGGCGTCAAGGGCCTCCTGCTCTGAATGTATTTTGCCGCCCAAGGCCACATTCAAACGCTCAATGGACTCAAACCATCTTTTTAACAGAAACAGTCAAGTCCCTCACCTGCTGTTTTGTGTACTCTCTACACATGACCTTGACTCTGCAGTCTCTCCCTATTCTGAACCCATAGATGGCTATTGATTGGAGACCGCAGCAGTTTCTCCTAGGTGATGAACTGCTTGGGGAGGCAACCTTAACTGAACCTGGCGATTTCTGAGTTTACCAAGGCCAGCCAGCTGTTTTGCACGTCAGGTGTGACGTGATTAAATGCTCCACTACGAAACATACATGAATATGACAAACTGCTGCTACTAGTTTTGGGGTAATTGCGTTTAGAATATGTTTACATTTTTTTATTTCCCACGTCCGACAGCAGCATTGGTACCTATGTAGGCCTGCATTGAAAGCTCGTTGTAAATCACTACCCCAGTCGTCACATGATATCACCCAATCACTCGCTCATGTATTTTCCCGCTCACTCTATTTCCCTTTCTCCCGTTACGTTTCGTCTTTCTCACTGTATACCTTCGCTCTTTCTCTCCCTCGCTGAGCGGGGAGACAAATGTAAGAATTCCAAATGAACATCTCATTACATGGACGGCTGCATTATTGAGCGCCATTGACAGGGGGAAAGAGGGAGGCCTTTTCACAGGTGTTGTGAAGGTTCATTAACATGCTGCTAAGATGGAGAATTCAATAGTCCCACCACCATTTCCAAATAAGCATGGTTGATTAGACAGATTAATTATTATGATGTGCGTCTGTCTGTGTGAACAAGAGAGAGAGAGAGAGGCAGAGAGAAAAAATCTGAGTGGCAAACAGATAAATTCCACACTAATGGCATTCCAATATCGGTTCATTATTAAGACACTTTTCACCTCCTCTTTTTGACAATTGTTGACAGAAGAAATTTGAATAATATTTTTTTTGCTTTTTAGTAATTGTAAGGCAAGCCACCTAAGGCATGAAAAAAATGCTCTCCAGACAATGCTGACTAAATAGACCTTTTGATGAGGTCTAGATGTGCAGTATCTGTCAACCCCACAACTGCCTGGAGAATAAGCTGTAGGAGCCATCTAACTGGTTCTGACACTTTATTTGAAAGGAATAATAAAAAAAAAAACATTACACAGAATTTAAGCTTAGCGTCATACCTTGGTGTCACCTGATTGTGACAAATGTTATTTTATCTTCCTGTCTCTTGAAATGTTATTGAAATCACACAGACCTCAAAGAAAAACAGGTCTAGTTCTGGCTATCAATGAGATTGATTCTAAATGGATTGCTCTGAAGGAAGACGAGATCTAGAGACAAAGCTTCCAGTTCTGAAGGTGCGTTTTTGGCGTAAAAAAAACGAAGCCACTGTCGCGTATCCATCTACTGCATCGTCAATGTTTTTAAAAGTTGGGCACAGGCCAAAGGTTTAGGCGTTTAGGCATGTGTTGTTAAGCCATGCTTTGACAAGCAGAACGAGTGAGTGTCTTATGCGAGCTGTGCATGATAAAATAACCAGCTATGAATTATTTACAACTTCTGGCACCCAGATCAGCTGCCTCTACTAAGGAATACTAACACACTGTTGTCTGACTGGACAGAGCTGGAGTGTGAGTTTCCATTGTGCTGCATTGTATTGGTCCACTTCTTTGTGATCGGTTTGTTTGTCCTTCTCATATTATTAGTTCCGCCACTAACAATTAGTTATGAAACCTACTGACCACCATAAACACACAAAATTATATTGATAGTTTTCAAACAACTATATTTATGGTGTCTTAAAAAATATGAATGTAAATAAAAAGTGCAAATAATAGAGATGGTGGGAAAAACTATGATGAAAAGATGGAAGCTAAGTTATGTGATAATGTTAATATGATCTGGGAAAAGGACTGAACATACCCTAATTGGCCTCCACAAGTCACAACTGTGTCATGTTTACAATCAAAGATGCCAGTCACTAGTTGGTCCAGTGCATGGCTCAGTCAAATTCAAATGAGAGGGTAAGAACCTGTATGCCCAGGTTTTATTGACAAGAAATATTAAGTTCAGTGGTTCAGCTACCCGTAGGTTCATAAATGAACCAGCTATCCAGTATCAGTAAATCCAGAAGCTATGAGGGAAAGAAAGGTGTGTGCTTGTCAAATTGAGAAACAAGTAAAATCAAGTAAAATATAAATTTGGCAGCTGCGCACAAGAAAATCATGTAATTTGTAATGTATGCAAATTTAAATTGTATGTGTATTATTGTATCTGTTTAAATACTTCAGTTAGAAGCGGGGGGGTGGGGGGGGGGTCTTAACACCCATCATGTCATACCACGGGCTGATCACCTGATCTAAACTGATGCCTGGATGCTATTTCAGTTTAGTGATATCATCCGCACATCGTCACAGAGTGGCGCTATTGCTCCAAACATAGTGTTCCTCTCAGGCACCTGTCAAAATATTATTTACTGTCATCTCATCGCATCCGCAATGCATCTTAGATGCTGTTGTCCAAAAAGTTTCACTTTGCTTATCTTGCTTTGCTTGGAGGACAATTGATAGGCTGGTTAAGTACGTACAGTAAGCAGCAGCTGCTTCCCCCTCTGGCCGAGAGCAGACGAATGGATTAACAGAAAGATAATCCCTGGGACTCCCAGGTAACAGTAGATGACAATCACTAGTTAGCAGGTTGGGACTGCAAAGGTTTGGCTGCTTCGTCCTTAATAAAGGTCGTGCTCTATCTTGGAGTCTTACACACATAATGTTTGGATGCTAAGCAAGTTTTTTTCATAAGATTGATTCGGTCTAGGATTTGATATTGGTGGTAGATTTTGGCCAACCACAGAAGTGT
>JAVQIZ010018808.1:0-26550 GCA_036023535.2 Galaxias brevipinnis | reverse complement strand
TAATAATAATAATAATAATAATAATAATAATAATTCCAACACATATTATAAATATATAATAATAATAATAATAATAATAATAAAATATAAAACAAACCTGTCTTAATGACGGTACCGTTTTAAACAAATCCCCTTCCTGTTATTATTTTAGCCTGCCTATGTTCACTGTACTCCGGAGATTCTCCATCTTGTTTACCATGCTAGCTGAGGTCTTTCTGCTCAAGTAAGCTTTCATAAAAAACTTTTTTGCCCTTAGACATTGCACAAACACATTTTATTAAAACGTATCAATTGATTCATACTTGATTTAAAATAGACTTGAACAAAGCTCCTTAACCTCTGCATCTGAGGTACTGCTCAGTCAAACACATCTAGGTACATCAAACTTACTGTTGCAGTTTTCTCCCTCGTTGACTGTTAGGAAGAAGTTCTCTAGGCCAGTCCAACTGACAGTATTTACTATGATCCTGGGGGCATTTGTTGCAGCAAGGTATGTTTTGACACATCCAGGTGTTACTGCTGTTTAGTGAACCAAAATGATGTTCAGCGCATAGAACTGTGACCTTTTTTAAGCTCATTTATCCTATCTTCACAGGGATCCATACAAACATAAGCTCTGCTGTCAAATGGCCCATGGCCAAATGGCTTAAATTACGACTAACATATTCACCCTGCCCCTGTTCTAACACTGTTTTTTATCTGCGTCCTCAGTGCTGACCTTTCTTTCGACTTACAAGGTTATGTGTTCATTCTTATGAATGATGTGTTAACTGCAGCAAATGGAGCATATGTGAAACAGAAGTTGGACTCCAAGGTATGTGTTATTACAAATATGAGTGATACCTTTTTGTTCTGCCAGGAGTTCCCTTTGACATAGAAAACATGGTGTTGCATTTATGGAATGTCAACTGTCCTTCCAAAGTGAGGCTTCTGGGAATGGAAGTGAAATAAATGCTATATGTTTCAGATACTTTTATTTATGTGAGTTAAATTACAGTGCTATGTATGTGTGGTTGTTCTGTTTTAGGCTCTGAATATCTTGGTTGCATTTTGTAATCAGTCACCGCTAATCAGCTGGTTTTATGAAAACAAAGGCTGGGAGAGAGGGGGAAAGAGTGAAAAGACTCCTATTTTCCCAGGCAACAATTCAGATGTAGTTCAGGGTCTTCTTCAGATATTTTTTTACCGACTCAATAGAAGGACAAGGAAGCATTTTTGCAGCTTGTGTATTTTTGTTGTCCTGATAGATCTTACTTAGCGAGTCAGTGTGTTCTTCATTTGTTTTGAGAAAGGAAAGAATCTGAAGCTCATAAAAAGCGGTGCCATTCTGTTAAGGCCCTTGGTTTTACTGGCCTAATCCTTTACTCTCCCTGTACTAGAAAACGTGCTACCTGGATTACACTTGCTTCTAAGAGGAAGCAAAGACAGTCGTGTGATTTCCCCTGCAGTTTCCATACATACAGAATACATAATCAGCCTCACCTTGTGCATTAGCATCTCCTTCCATGTTTTTGCGTGAAACTCCCACTTTTTCCTCAACCTCCAATGAATGCATATGCATGAGCATTTTGCGCTCCTCTGGTCTGTTTGTACATACAATGCAATGTTTTTAGGTGCATGTTGCGATGAAATTGCGCCTAAAAGGGGAGCTAACATGTTAGCACATGTTCCCATGTGACTGTTGAGCTAGTGATGTCTGCCAGCTCGTGTCCTAGTTTAGGTCATTGGGGCAGCTCTGCTCACATTACCACAGTGCCAGGAGCCATTTTTAGAGCATACTTATCATACAACGCAATACACACTGCTGCCTTCTTCAAAATACACAGGATACAATATTGTAGAAGCCATTATGCCATATTCCAAGATGAGCACTTCAAAAAAACAAATTTTAGAACGGATTTGGGTTGAGGGCAGATATGTCGTTGGGGTTTTCAAGTGGGCACCCTCAATCTCGGATGTTTTGTTAATTTGAGCCCACGACACCTCCAGAAGGCTAAACGGTGAACAATGATGTCTCAAAGCCACCCCCCTCTATATCCGCTCTTAGCACGGCCATATATTCAAAAAGAAGTACCCTTCGCACACTTTCAACTGCTGGCTTAAAACATGGAACGCTCAGACAGTTGGGATATTACTGTTACGATGTAACCCTAAAGTCCATATTAAAACTTGGGCCCCGTGATGCGGACTCCAAGTGTTGCAACATTTTACAGTGTAAACTTCATGACTTATATCATCCTGTAGGAGAAGGCAGTCATAAGCACCTTTAAACTTAGTCCTGAATAGATGCGGAGATAAATTGTGTGTTAGAGAGAAACCTTCTGTTGCGCAGTGGGTTTGCCACACATGACATCTGTATGCTGGCTCGAGAGGAATGCACCAGCCTTCACATGAATAACCCTCTCTGTTCTCCTCTCTCCCTTCTCAACCCCACCCATTACCCCCACTTTAGGAGTTGGGGAAGTATGGGCTGCTGTATTATAATGCCTTATTTATGATCCTTCCTACCCTATTACTAGCACACGTCACTGGAGATGTGCAAAAGGTGAGTCCCCTCAGTCACTCTCGGTTTCCAACTGAAGCCTGTAGGCATGTTTTCTTGTAGCAGTTTGAGATCCATTCTTTACATGTGTCTTGACAAAAGTGAAATCAATGAAAGACTGGGTTTAGAAGTCCCAAAATTTGGAAAAAAAAGAAATTGCATTTTGTGTGTGTGTTTATTAGTCTGGAGATGGGGGCATGCTGATTTGCCAAACTCCAAAAGTGGAAAGGCCTGTAGCCAGCAAGGCACAAAGCCACTATTATGCAGCCAGCAGAGTTATTAAAGCAGCACCTTCAGCAGTCTCCTGGCCTGAACAATCACGTTGCTGCTCTTTTTTGACGTTACTTTTCACGTTAAAATGGAGCCTATATAAAAGCATTTGGATAGTCAACATCCATTCGGCTTTCTAGTACGCGTTAAACCTTTAGCCAGTAACAGCTGAAGGAGGCTAAATAGTGGTCGCTGTGGGAGTCTTGTCTGTTGCATCACCTCTTGTTATCCTTTACAGGCCATGGAGTATGAGGGGTGGGCTGATGCTGTCTTCCTCACCCAGTTCATCCTCTCCTGCCTCATGGGGTAACGTTTTCTTTCATGCTATAGTTTTTTAAACCTCGGCTGATGTCACATGACGCCTTATCTTGGCTCTTTGAGGTTAGATTGCGGTGCGCTGTCTTTGATAAATTGTATTGTACCTATTTTGTCTTCCAGGTTTGTGCTGATGTATTCCACAGTGCTTTGCACACAATACAACTCTGCCCTAACAACCACAATTGTGGGCTGTATTAAGGTAAGATTTAAGTGCCCCAGACTCTTACTGCTTTTTAGTAGGTATTTAAATGTACTTTTATGTAACTCTTTACCTTACTTTTGTTTTTACAGAATATTCTTGTGACTTACATTGGGATGGTGTTTGGGGGAGACTACATTTTCTCATGGACTAACTTCATAGGTTTGAATATCAGGTAATAATTACATTTAATAATCTGTCTGCCAAAGCGAGGGAGAAAATATGATTTTGAAATAAAGGGATCTTGAAAGTTGAACAAGATTTTAGGGGATTTTATTTTTATAAACATGGTTTTATTTGAAAAATCTGATTGAAAGTATAGTACAGTATAGTTTGAGAAGAAGGCACTGTCATAATAGTCTCAGGCCTACTACTGGCTCATCAGGAGAGAAAAAAACATGTTGGGTCATGCCTGTAACTCAGGCTAGTTGGATTGATTTTGTCAACCTGGCATTTCGATATAATTGCTGTTTGTCACAACTCTGCAGATGGACGATGGAAACAGCTAATAGTCTAATTTAACGTCAAACCAACACACTTGTGGTTGGTCTTTTGAGCGTTGAAGTCTTAACACAACAGGCCTCTTTGTTGTTGTTTCAGTATTGCAGGCAGCCTGGTGTACTCCTACATCACTCTGACAGAGGAACAGTCCAGTATACAAAGTGAAATCACCAAGCTGGATATTAAGGGAAAAGTCGTTGTGTGACAGACACTGGAGATACTTTTCTTTCTTACTGTTATCAACAAGAGGACTTCTATTTTTGGTACTATTTTATATTTATTCAGTATTTTAGAAGCCGTGGCCTGAAAACCATGGAAACAGAGAATCCCCAATACCCCTTTACGATATTTCTCATGCAGCCATGGTTACGAGGAGATGACTCAGGCAAAGAGGAGCGGGCAAAAGCCGTGGATGGGGCTATGTTTTTATAACTTAGAGGTAATATCGTATATCTAAGATGCAGTTTAAAGGGTGTTTTATATCTTTGGTAGTTTTACTGTACTTATTGGTAGTGCTAAGAAGGGAGACATAGTTTATAATATAAATAATACATCTGGTGTCTTGTTTACAATACATCAGAAGGTATATGGATGGAGATATATGCTCTCTCATTTAGAACAAATCAGAATGTACAAAAGAAAATACTTTTTTATATATTTACTCAAAAGGAATTAATATTTGCTCAGGTCAGATTAGTGCATCTTTGCTTGGTGGGTAGAGTGATTATTGACTTTAAATGACCAGTTACAAGGAAAACTATGATCTTACGGTTATACCTTAATATGCTAAAACACCTGTTTGTTTTTTTTCCTTTTATTTTTTTGTAAGTTATTTTTAGATGCCTTTCAGTGTATAGAAAATGTGGCATCCTCATTTAGGTCATCGCATATTTAACATGTCTAGTTGTGTAAGGAAGGAATGTTGCTTTTCTGCACAGGGACTCACATTCTGTCCTTACCTGAAATGTTATGTTACACTCCATTGTTCTATATCTATATATTGTGTACAAACTGCTGATCTGTATACCTTTTTAACATAGTTTTAATTATTATATAGTCTGTCTCTAGACCATCAATTGCATGTGTTTATACCTTTCTCTTCAAATCCAACCTTCAAGTTTAGCCAGGCAACTGAGATTGAGAGTGGGCATGTCATTTCAGAACTAGTGTTGTTGCTGTAAATGTGTTAGCTTCCCATCTCTATTTGGGGATTCTCTGAAACAACTAAATGTTTACATTGTGCTTCTTCTGTATTAATACAGAATGCCTGTTTTGGGTATTCACAGGCTGCTGAACTGTGAGACAGGCTCTTTACAGAGGCAAAATGCAGTAATTGTTGTGTTGGTTTGTTTGAGAAAATCTGTTTTTCTCTGAAGACTAGTGTTCTACTGCACTTTGAATGGCTGTCTAGCCAGTGTTGGTTAAAGAGTGAACTGTACGTAATATACATCTGGCAACTCGTTGTTGATGCTTAGAAAAGGTACTTACAGGAAATGTAGCAGTCAGGGTTTTTGTAAAGTGTTACAAGTAGTTATTCCTGAAAAGTCAGGTGTGATTATTCATATTTTCTACATTTTCTATTTTTTATCACTCCAGTTATTTTATATTTATTATTTTTCTTATTGTATGTGGACTGAATTTGAATATTATGATGCTGATCACTGGATGCACAAAGCAACCAATGATTAATAACAGTATGTGGATGATCGACCAGAGAAGAATGTGCATTTTAGCAATAAAGCAATTTATCATAAATTTTTCTTACATTTGAATTGACTTACAATTAGCCGAGTGAACACCCTTTACTATAAGAATGACACCGCGTAATTAATAATCTTAGATAATAGGTTGACTAATTTATCTTGAATGTAATATAGGCCTAAGTAGTGTGCAACAGCAAATCTTAAGGATTTAATATATTACTGAGACTTATCTGCTGGATTAAAGTGAACAATTTGGGTCGATAGGGGTCGAGTTTAATCATATTTTATTTGATACAAAAAGTCAGATCAACATTGATAACTAAACCCACTACCATATAATATGCATTAAGAACAGCTAATTTTCTTACTGGCTATATTGGACATTTAAACCACCCCCCCCCCCCAGATTCCACTAAATCAAGCTCACTTTTGATTAATGATTGAGCCCTTATAAATCACATGTACCTGTCACAAGTTCAAAATATGAAACTGATGTACATGTAAAAAGCCATCAAAATGGCTGGTAAGTAATCCTTTAACGTGAAGTCTATTTTTACAACCTGACAGCAGAAAAAGTAGTTGAGACCTAAGATATGGTCCTCACTCTATTCCACTGGCTTAGTTGGATTGCACTGACCTACTCTATTATTGTCATTTAAATGGGTTACATTCATGTTCTGCATGTGCTAGAAACCAGATACCAAACAATGTTACACAAAACACACATTATGGACCGGTTTCCCAATCATAGATTAAGTCGAGTTCTAGACTTCATTTTCAATGAAGAATCTAAACTGACAGTGACATTTATTCTAGGACTAGGCTTAATCTATGTCAGAGAAACTGGCCCATAAAGTCCACCTGCAATAGAATGGCAAAGACAAATGCTTCGATCAGCCCTTAAAGTCAGGCCACAAGGAGTTGAGGGACATACAGTCAACTTTAGGGATGAAACACCGAAAACCACCCCTTGCAATGCATTAAGGTACATCATTATTTAAACTGGATGTTGACAGAGACAATCTGTAAAGTACAAACTGAAAGCATTCACTGTCAATGACAAGGTTAGCTACTAAACTGGTTCACTGTATAAACGAGTGGAGAAACTAGGAGAGGATCAGCCACGAACACATCATGAGCTGATCTGTAAATGTAGTGACACGGAACAGTTAATAAGTAAAGTGCAGTGCTTCTGTTGTGGGTTTTTTGTAAGGTATGGTCACTTTGATGTAATTTAAACAATTACTGCAGTATCAAAGTGTTATTTTAAAAAACATATTGAGATACTTTCAAGTAAAAGATCGTTGAGAGGGTAACAAAACCACAAGGTACAGGCAACAACCCAAATAATATGTGACAGACATAGACACCAACATTTGTGAGGTTGATGAGCTCTACCCACATCTGTGTACTCAACCATCACAACCAACCAATGCATTCACATACATGCATTTTGATGACACTTAAAAAAAAAAAAAGACAAGAGTACAGAAGAAGCACATAAAGAAACTGACATTTTCATTTTTAACAACAAAATCCATAACATTAGGGAAAAATAGGTTCGGGATCAAGCTAGGATGATTAGGACATGAGGTAAATAAGAGACCCGGTTTGAGCTGCTAAATAAGCCTGATAGTGGAGGTTCCCCAAAGAAGTGTGCGTTATAAGGAAACAAGGTTCTCAGCCATGTAATAGAGACTGTATGCATTGCAGGCTATACAGCAGAGGTTACAAAGGGAGGAAAGGAGTCTGTACAGCCATAGGCGGCCACTTAGATGGCTGTATTTCACATCAGTCTCACACAGCTTGGCATAGGCCTCTCTGTTGGATGACAGCCCTATGTCCTGACCCAATCCACAAGCCTGCTCAATGAGGTGCATGTCAGCCATGATTTCTGATGTCATCTGGCCAAACCACTGGGCATTGATGGCTGCCACCGTCACACATACAAAGAATATGAAGATCTGGAATGATAAGAAAGGAATTAACGAAGCCCCCTGGAATGGTTCGGAAAAGTTAGGAACGTTTTGTAGCACATTGCCAACTGCAACCACTACGCAAACCCTGCAGACACACCTGAAAAGCTTCCCTTTCGTCCAACATGTCTCTGGGATGGTAGACAGCAAACACAGTGAGGTTGAAGAAGGCACAGGCTGAGCCCAGGTGGAGATAAAAGGGCACCAGGCGACTCTGGATGAACCCATATGTGTGTCTGTTCAGGTGGTTGTCCATTACAAAGCCTACACCCCCCACAGGAACAATGAATTAGCACAAGTCTTTTCAGTCACGCGCACAGATCACCGCACTACCCGTAACCCCAAAAACGAATGTACCTGTAAAAAAAAACAAAAACATCTTGCACGTTTTTTTTTTTAACCTTAAGGATATGATGAAGGCAGCAAAGCTAGGAGATGCAGTGGAGTTCTAGATTCAGAGGTTGCTAACAAACCCAATGTGTGAGGTACTCACTTGAGATTAAGGTGAACCATATCTGCATGCCCCAGTATGTGGACAGCAGCAGGAGCTGCAGAAGTTTGGCCGTGACACTCGGCTCCCGGTCAGTGGGCATGCTCCCAGCTGACGTCTACGCCACAGCCTCCGACCGTTAACCTTAACAGCCCGGGCACGTTTTCCTGAGATCAGTCTCCAATCTGCTTCCACCTTGATCACTCACGATCCTTCTTTCTAACAGAATGTCCCTACAGGAAAGGGCAAAAACATAACCTAAGTATCCACTGTCCAGGTCATCAGATTGACAGAGGTCAATTAAGTGACTTTACTAAAAAAGACGAGTCCATTGGCCCCCATATGAAACAGAACTGCACCATTGAAACAGAACTGTAGACCGTAGAAATACACCTTTTATAATTTTTTATCAACAATCTTCTTGTTTTTTAAAATTCATACTGTATACTTTTAACTATATTGTTGTATATACCGTTCCTTTATTGTCCTTGTTGTCACATAGTCAAGTGGCAATACAAATTAAGGGGCTTTAATTATAATTCTATAAAACACATGATATAATGAAATACTGCACTGTTGTAAGCCAAGGTTAAATATGTGTACCCAATCCCCAGTTTAACTCCTTATTCAGAGTTCTACAACTGTCTCAAACCTAGCAATGACTTTCAGCCTCTTCAACCCGTTGCACTGGTCACATACTTTGCCCTAGAACCAACAAAGCAGGTTACTGCTAGGGCAGAAGGCAGTTTAGCATGAATGTTGACTGAAGGCCTGTCAGGGCTACAGACATGTCCCCATGCCATTAACCGTTCAATGTTGCTGGTATAAGCAAGCCAGTTACCAAGAAAACGCACAGCCTACACAACAGTTGACGTCGAAATAGTTAAAATCCTTACGGTGCCCGTCAAGTCTGACGTGTCTTTCCCGACTGATCTGCACAGACATACATTTATCCTGCATGTACATTTTTAGCAACGCTAGTTCAGGGGCAAACTTGTACCTTAGATTTGAACAACTCCAAAACAGGAACTGCCATCTTGAAATCGATAGACACTTTTTTACAACACGAAACTTTTCAGACTAAGTTGTGTGTTTTGGCAGCTGCAATGACTGATTGAGCAAGTCGTAATACCAGATTGTCACTAATAACTTCCCACTTCAAAATGCTGCGTTACCTGAATCTACAAAGTTAACCAACTAACTAACTAAACATTAGGGGCATACAGATCGAGACAAACAAGTTGCACAGAGTACAACTAAAAATGCCGGCAACATTTGAAACAAGCAACTGAAATGAATGATAATAGATAACTCACCGTATATAGTTATTGACTTGTTACACTTTGCAACCTCGAGACTCTTCTTTTGCGTTTGGTAAAGTGAAGTATCGCGAGCGCCCTTTCCTGCTTCCTGTTTTCTTTGTGAAATCACAGTAAAGACAAGTCACAATATTATTATACTCGTAAACGTACAACATACAACCAGATGGGATGGAAAATGAGAGCATATCAAAGACAGACGTATGCTTCAGATATTTCAAAGTCACACTACTTTTGCCTTTACTGAGGGTTACAAAATAAATGTGATCAGCCAAAAATATTTGGAAGATTGAAGAATTTCATTTTATGAATGATAAATCTAAAAAACAAAACATATAGATTTACTATATGTTCGTAGAACTGCATTTCTGTTTAAGAAATAGAAAACAATATCCTCCTCTTCGATATTTATTTTAGAGTCCAACGAGTACAAGCACTTAAATACAAACAAATGGTCTATGGACTCATCTTCTATTTACAAAAGGAGCATTATGTTCAATCTATCAATCTATCTATCTATCTCTTTTTTTATATCTTACATGATACTTCTCTAGCCTTATTTGTTATAGGGAATTTAAGAGTCAAAGTTCAAGTTATAACCAATTTACCATTGCGTTGGAAGACCGTTTGGGAACATCCATTGGGATAGACTTACCAACAGGACCTCTCTAAACACTATTATTACATTTCAACAAATTAGTACCATCTAGCCTATTTAAATGTAATTTGTTACCATCATATGAGTTACTGAATTAACAGTGTTTTCTGATAGCTGTAATTTCAATTGGCATGAACTTTATCACAGTATTATATTATTCTACAGAAACATTGTTATATTTTTCCATAGCCTAAATGAATAATGACAATGAAAATATCTTCATCCTTGAATTAAAAGCTGTTTAAAAAAAAACAATAATATAATTATATTAAAATAAATGAACAAACTATAGAGACTATTGTGGCCTAGATTCAGAGAGCTAATGTGGGCAAGTAAATAAATGCTGCAGTTTTGCTGTTTGACGCCACAAACGCCCAGTATTTAGTGATTGACTGTGTAACATTATTTAGCTAATTGATTTGCCGTTATCAAGATCAACTAGCTAATTGTGAGTTATTTAGCAACATGCTAGTGCTACTAAAGAAGACAGGCCCAACTCTGAACTCTATTGCGTTGCTTGAGAGACCTGTTGTTCATCATTAACCTTTTCATTCACGAATTATGTCACCTTTGACTGAGCAATATTTTGTTTCCCCTACTGTTTTATAAGTTCTAGGGGCTTACAGACACATGGGAAAGAAATGTACACAGCTGGTGTAATTAGTCTCATATGCAAGACCTTGACTAATTGCACCAGGTGTGTAAGAAACTGGGAAGACTAAATACCTGGAATGGTACCTGGAATGGGTGGGGGTCCTTGAGGACTGGATTGAGAACCACTGAATTAAAGAATGCCCCCCAAAAAAAAATAATAATAAAAACTTGTAGATGAAATTAGGACATAAATATAATAACCCTAAACCTTACACTAACCCTAACATTTTCAGTGAATTAAACCGTTGAGAGATGTCAAATGATACACAGCTATTTTTTGACAAAACTGCAATATGTAGCTTTTTTATGAGCAAAATTTTAAGCGAATACCTATAGCCTACATGAAACCTGTAGAATGAACACTAAATGCATAATGTCCAATGAAATGGACGTGTGATTTCATATCAATTGTGAAAAGAGTATACAGATTATTTGACAAAACTATACACCATATTATGCCCCAGAGATTCAATTCATGTAACATATATATTTTTTTGCACCTTTGATATTTTCTCATAAAGGATGTTACAGAAATTCCTGAGGTATTAGCTGTGCCTCCATTTACGTCCGCGACTTTTTTTGGACCGTCATGCGCTTATAGTAACTACAAATTGCCACTAGACAGCAGATTCACTGGATTCGGTTGATGTCCAAAGAAGTGGACTTCATACGTTTGTGACCAAATTGTATTTTCTATCAGGGATAATGGCTCTAATTTGGGGGGCACGGTGGTGCAGTGGTTCGGGGTTAGTGGTTAGTGGTTAGTGGTTGGGGTTCGTATCTGCCCGCGGGCTGGGGCCTTTATGAATGGAGTTTGCATGTTCTCCCCGTGTCTTCGTGGGTTCTCTGCAGGTGATGAAGGTCCAGCATAGATAATCCTGCATGAGTAAACGTTTTGTCACTATAGCAACAGCTTTATATGTTTTTGCCAGGTTTGATGTGTCAGCAGTGTACCCAGCCAATAAAAGAGTCGGGACGTTTACAGAGATAGCCTATTGCAAGAAGTGGACAAGTGACTTGATAACCTCTAAACCAGAACCATCTAATTTCATACTGTAGGCCTATAATATAGATTTAGATTGTGTGCTTTGCATGCCAATGTTATTTCTCCTAAATGATTTGGCCCGTGTGTTAATTCGGTTGACAAATTGAATAGAAGACAGCCTCAACAAAGGATAACTTCTTACACTTCCATTTGTCGGTTGGTAGAATCTAAATTGTGTGCGAGTTTGGATTGTTGTGTCTGCCACAGGAAAAGAACATAGGCCCAGGTACATACAATGCTGACAGAGGGGACTTTAGTGCACGGGCTGTGGCCCAGAGGGCTAAAGGACCTGGATGGAACTGAGTCCAGGAGACTGCCAAGCTGGTACAGATACCCCACCTCCTCTACAGAGTTTGGGAGAACAAGTGCTTCCTCGTGGGTAATTTTGCATCAAGGTTTTGATAAAAGGCCTAACAGGGTCCTTATTTTTTTCTAGTAGCTAATGCAGATTTTTTTAATCTCTAACAAATACTTGTTTGTATTCCTCATGAAAAAAATTAAATTGGGCCCTGGTACCTACAAGACCACAGATTTTATGTACGAACTGGAGAACAAGCAAGGCAGTGTCCTAGGCATATGTGGCACCCTGGCAGAGAGGTTCAAAGAAACGCAGCAGGTGTGACTGTTCACCACTAGAGGACAGCACAGTCCTGCTTTTTCAGCTCATCAGCCAGCTTACAGTAGTATAGAGAGATTTTGAATGGGGTCGGAAATTCATCAGAGAAAAAAAACTAAAACTAAAAAACGACATCATGCTGTTACCTAAATGTTGTACCAGTTATTCAGATATTTTAACCCAAACATTGTACAGCTGTCTGACTGCTTGTGTGCACACATGTGTGATCTGTGTGTGTTTAGAACATTACACCAGGGCCTGGCTGTTATGGACAAGGGGGTGTGCCATGGGCAGCTTTGGAGGAAAAAAGGGCGTAGTCGGTGGGGCCTGTCAACTTGAAAAAAAGTGCAGGACATAAACGTATCCCTGAGGGCCTAGCGGTATGTGTTGTACATCATGATACACAGGTGCACTAGGGATCTGTTCTGTGCGTGTGTGTGTGTGTGTGTGTGTGCGTCTGAGTGGGGCAAACGCTGAGTGTTGTTTTTGTCATGTCTGTAGGACTGTGGTTTAAGTCCCTGTACATACACCCTGAAGAACAGCATCAATGCTTTATTGAGGAACAGTGTCAGTAAGAGAGGACCCTTCGACGTATTCACTGGACGACGAGAAAAACCCGCAGTAGCAGGATACTTTGCTGCTCAGGTAATGTACATACACAAGCAACAGTGCACGTGCGCTTACAAACAAACACACACACACTGGATCGGTTCCAGGACTCACCCAGAGAAAATCTCCCTTTAGGACCCCTTCCCAAAATCCTCGCCCCTGTGTAAGTTACTATGTAACCCCACCAGTATATAAAAGTTTTCTGTTTCTTAAAAAAAATTCTCGTTATAGACAACAGAATTCCTCCATTCCTTCGCAGTTTCCTGGTCCAGGCTTGTTTGAAACAACTCCTCGGCCCAACTGTGATAGTCACACTCCTCCACCCTTCCTCTCCTCTGCTCCCCACCTGACTAAACGGCAGAAGAGGATTCAAAACAAAAACTATGTGAGTCGATGTCTTATTCCTTATTGTCTCATGCCTCACTAATATTCCGTTCCTTTATATTTATAATAATACAAAAATGAAGGCTTTTGTAGATGAGAGGGATAACTACTGAATTGTGTTCTCCTGTTCTTAGTGCACAGTAGGCCTCGGACGCTATGACGTTGCAGTAAAGGGTTGCAATCGGCATGTGAACGGCCACACTACCTCTTTTCAAACACAGAGATACCTGTCTCATCCTCACAGGGACCTACAAAGACAGTAAGCTATCATTACCAAAATGCAGAAAGCAGGCTAATACATTCGAATAACTAAATGGCATCCAGTATCTCCATTGTGTGCTTCAAGGGGTGTAAGGAAATGTACTTCCCTATTATATTAGCTGAAAAATGATTGATCATTTTGAACTGGGAGTCATGCTGTTGTGGAAGGTGTGTCACAGGGAGCGGCTGCGGGCAGTGAACGTTCCGTTCGAAAGACGAGGTTTTCTGGTACGTCTTACTCAAAATGAAGAAACTGGTGCATGGAAATTAGCTTCACCATAAATCCAAGCCTGGGAAGGAGAACAAACCGAAACAAAGTTTTGTTTTTCTAAAACGTTTGACATCTGAATGATGGTGAATGAAAACCAAGAGAAGAAAGTAATTCTTGTTACAGTGTGGTTTATTTATCAATACACCAACAATACTGCTCTGATTCAGAGAATGATTTTGAAGTAGAAGGGGTAACAGTGGTATTCTATTGTTGTCCGAAAGAATGACCAGAATTGCAATTGCAAATGGTTATCAATTGAACTTTGTTCACATAAGTATATGGCATGTGAGATGTTTGTGACACTATAGAGATAACATATCATGGATGAGACCGTACAAATAGTGTCAACAAATGAGGAAGAAGTAAATGCTGGGGGTGAAGCATTTATTCTGACACAAAAATAATTGCTGTTGTCTTTATATTTGGTAAATTGCATCTTGATGCACGAAATCGACGTAACATGAGTAGTTCAATCAATAAGAGCTACGGATATCTAACTATCATCATATATTGATTAGGATTGCGGATAAAAGGAATTTTTTTTTTAGCATATTCAGAATTTTCCATTCAGCCTCAAATGATAACTTATACAAAAATATTTTATAGGCACATAAGTGTGAGGGATTTTAATATTGCTGGCTCTTTAGGCTCAATGCTGCTGTTGCTGAGCTCGGCTGAAAAATCTGCTAAGAACTGCTCACTCTTCTTACTAATTCTTACATATTATCGTTGACTGGTTTTGGGGTTGTGTTTGTCTTAAAAAAATAACAACACACACACGCACAAATATAAAGGAAAAATGCATTACATTACTAACCATCTTAAAAATCACAGATTTTAAACAAAATGGACAGAGGCACAGGGCTTAGGCTCAGGTTTACAGGCATCTTGTAAAGAGAGGATCAGTGTCGTGCTGATTTACAAATCTTGTCATAAACCTCAGGAAACGCCCCCTTGCATCCTAACTCCTCCCTCAGCTTGTGGTAGAGCTGTCCGTCAAACATCTCCCAGAACTCCTGTCGGTCCATGTACACATCGGCATACAGCATCTGGAACCTAAATGACACAGTGGTCATGGCGACAGCAGACAGCGGTCAAAACATAAGGAGCCACATCTGGTGGCCAGCAAAAAGTCTGGTTCACCAACAAAATGCATAACTCTATGTTACAGTGTGAGTTGGTGTGAAGAATGATTTTCTGTAGGTGGTCGGGTTTATCTAATCATAATGCCTATTTTTCTGTGTGTTTTTCTGACTCACCCATGTACTTCTCTAACAAATTGTTCCAACTGTCGTGTAGACGCTTTGGCCTGGAAGTGCTTGACTTTGGGTTCCCCATATGCTCCAATGTCCACGTATAGCTCCTCCTCCTGACCTTTGGGATGTACCATTCCTCTACCCGGGGGCAGCACAAATGGGCACAGCCACAGTGGATATACCTAAAATAGGGCCAATCACACGGTGGAAGAGAAGTGGAATTATACAGGCATACAACAAAGTTGTTGAAAAGCTTTGTGACAAAGGGAGTCCTGGGTGGGATTGCGTGTGTCTTACATTTATGTCCTCGTGGAAGCGGGTGATGGCAGCCTGAAGGTGCTTCATGGGGACCAGCATGTCCTGCACCACGTGGTTCTGTTCATACAGCCGTCGGATTGTCTCCCCCTGGGTCAGCTTCAGTAGTGAGATCTTTGGGGGAACCAACCACCCAAAAATCCACCTGAACACTGGGTTGTTGCCAAAAGGAATGATGTCCTAGAGAAGACGTACACAAGGAGTATTCAAACAGGATCCGAAGAGGCCAAGAAACCTCTCTTGCCCCCTTTGTCAAACCCAATACTATGCATAATTCATAACTCAACTTACAGTGATGGAAAAGACTCATAACTGCCAAGCCACATTTGGAGCACTAATGGCTAATGGTACGCGCATGTGTGTCTGCTTTGTGTGCATGTGTCTATGTGAGTGCATTAGAAAGACTAAGTGGTGGGGAGGTGGGGGCTGCAAAGTGATGACAAGCGGAAACCTATGGGTTGTATGGGGCAAGAGGTTCATCATGATCCTAATAGTTATTCCTCTAGCTGTAGTGGGAGACCTAACCAGAGCAAGGGTTTAGTGTATGTGTGTGTGTGTGTACCTGGAGCTCCCAGAAGATGCTGCGTGTGTGTCTGTGGTAATATTGTCTGAGTGGAATGTACTCCACAGCAGTGAGATCCTTCTTCAGGTATCCCTCCACGTGTTTGAAGAACCAGGGCTTATAGTGAAGGCCAATGCGGTTGATCTTTAAAGAAAAAAAAAAGTAAGACACATGGTGCCTGTGTACAACGGTGTCACTATTATGACAAATACACTGTGAGGGTTGTGGCTGCATCTGCCCAGTAGAGGGCGCTGCAGGGCCGTGGTGGTGAGGCATTCCACTGACAGATCTCCAGGTGAGTTCAATCTGGTGATTAGTTGGAATGCTATTTATGGGTGTCAGTTTCTTTGCAGTAAGTTGGAGAGCACTGGAGAGGAAGCAAGTGGCAGCACGAAACAAAGCGATCCCTGACTACTGCAGCATTGACAGCAACAGGAATTAATTCATAGTAAACGGGTCAGAATCTCAACCGTTACTGTTGTGTCAATCTGGGTCTGTGCCCAGGAACCTCACATATACTATATTATCTTCTGCCGACCTTCGCTAAAGACCAAGAACACGTTGTTTTGCTACTAAGCACTGTTACTCAAACTTGTGTTTAATGTGTTTAATAAAACCTTCGTACTCCAGAAAACAATAAGAGAACGCTTGATGAAACACTGATTAAATGTTCTGATAAATGATAAATATCTTCATATAACATAGCTGAAAAACATTTGTCTGGGTTCTGTCAGTAGGAACAATGTATATCTGCCATTAGTAGAAAAGAAAAGGAAATAATTAGTCTGGGCAGTGGGCACCCTTTCCATTGGCTCTGGGCTTGTACTGTATCGCTGGTAAAGTGGTGAGCATGCACACAGCTGATTCTGTTTCAAATCGACTTGAGCCGGGTAACACTACTGCCTTTCTTTCTGTTACAAACAAGCAAGATAGACTTCATGCTGTAGAGGTGTCATTATTTAGGAGGTCGAATGGCCTGAAGGGAGATTCACTGCCAGTTATTTATTTATAAAGGTGTCTTGCAGAAATGAACATCTTATCTTGCATCCCGATTGCAATTCAGATTGGGTCCTAGGGTTTAATCTGACATGGGAAAAACTGCCTTGAAATCTTTCCATGCTCAAAATGCAACTTTCTTGAAACAAAATCTTTTGAGTCATAATAGGTTGTATTTAGCTGGTATTCCTTGGTATTGTTTTAACTGACCATGTGTATTGAAAAGAGTTTAAATAAGTAAAGTCATCAAGAAAATCATAAATAAGGGTATCCTTAAGATATAAAAACCACCACACCTAAATATGCATGCATACAGACATGCAAGCACGCACGCACGCATGCACACCTCTAACCTTTTCAGGCTCTGCATGATCAGTCATGGTCCCAGTCATGACAACAGCTGTGTCTAGAGTGTACTGCAGTCCCTCTACAAATGTGTTGTCTTTGTTCTGTGAAGCCTCCGTAAAACGCTTACAGATGTTCTCCAGACCGCGCACAGGCTCATAGCGCAATTTCACCCAGTACTTTGCTGGAACTATCTTTATCTCAGCCGCAACCAGGAAGCCCAGAGTCCCACACGACCAGGGTACCGCATGGAACAGATCAGAATTATCCTCCTAGATAAAAGAAACACAATGAAACGAAACAACTATTATTGTATCATACCAAGTAATCAACAAAATGTTGAATCAACACTATTGACTTATTAAGTGAGAACATCTCTGGTCAGGCCTTGGCAGGCTATGTCCAACCATGCGACACAAAATTGTATTCATATTTAATAATTGTTTAAGACAGGTGAGTTTGTCTGTCTGAAACAGTAGTTACTTAATAGTTATAGGAAAAAACTGCGTATGCGTTTATGTAATACAATGTATAGTTGGCTGTGTGAAGGTATAATAATACATATACATATGTATAAAATGAATGTTTTTTCTGTTTTGGGTAATTACTGTTTATAATATTAAAAGGTCAACATAAGCAACATTAGCCCAAGGCTTAGTGTATTTAAAATGCATAACTGTCTTTGTGTTTATGCGTAAAAAATTCCTTCTTGTGGAACTTAAAATTAATATACTAAACACCACCAGAGGAAATTATTGATGCGAAAATTACCGAAAAAGGGCAGTACAAAGACATACACATGCATGCGGAGATAGCTCACCTCTGTGCAGCGGACCAAGCTGCCGTCAGCCAGCACCAGTTCAAATGCAACACAGATGTGCTGGAACAGCCCATAAATATGAGAGGACGACTCAATACCTGTGCCCATCACCAAACCACCTGTGGCCAGAAGCAGGGGATAGCGATAGAGAGACGTGGGGGATCACAATATCAGATTACGGATCTGACACAAGGAACAAAAACAAATCAAACTGTACTTTATAAAGTGTATGTTTTTCAAATGCTCTGTAAAAATGTAGAGGTGGAACCTTTACATAGAGAGAGCAGTGTGACTCCAGGTAAATAATCAGCAGGGGGTATTCTCCCCTGTAGAGCAGTATGCTTGTGTTTGTGCTTGAGTGTGTGTTTGTGTGTGCGCACGGACATCCACAGCGCAGATTAATGTTCCGCATCCTGATGGGAAAACATTAGGCTGTTGATCTGCAGTTTATGGCACCAGGAAACCCATTATGAAATCTGATCTAGGGGGGCTTTCAGCTCCCGGGCCATTTCCTCCCAGTTTTATCCTTTGGAACTAAACCATCAATTCTCTAATCCAATCGAGGCAGGCGGTAATGCTCCAAACAGGGTACACACCGGTTGATGAGGGAGACGGACAACATTTCAACGTAACAGCCCAGTTTGTACATGAATAGTGGACTATTTCTTCTTCTGCAATACATATTACATATTGGCATTGTTCATTTCAATTGCTGCATTAAAGTAATGTGTTACTTTGAGTCAGAACATTGTAGAGCAGGTTATCAGTTAACGTGTGTGAGATGTCTGTGTATGAGAAGTCTTCTTAAGAATAAAGAATTCCTGAATGGAGGCAGACGGATCCTCAGCCGTTTGGGATTCCTGTGAGGGGTGCATGACATACCGACAGTGAGGTCATCCAGCTCCGGCAGCACAGGTAGTGTCCACCCCATGGAGTTTAGACGATGGGTTACCTGACCCATGTTGACAAGGGGCTCAACACGCACCACCTACAAGGATGCAATGCGACCTTAATACTTCAAAGAAAAAAAGCTTGCTAATGCACGCAAACACAGGCTTAGTAGATGTAGTCTAGCATGTCTGGTAATCCAAGAGAAAGTGGAAAATCTGTATCTATTGATCCTATTTAATATTTAACTCAATATATGTATGCATTAGTTAGTTTAAAAGTTCCTCCTACCTGTCTCTCTGTGTCCACTTCCAGAATATCCATCATGTTGATCATGATGTTTCTGTGGGTCTTCTTATACTTCCCAACTCTAAGTGATACGGTCAGCCACCCAGGCCGGCCAGTGCACATGTGGGTCTTGCCCCCCTCTTTCTTCCAATCACGCACCTGCAACAGACACACAAGCACTCACACATCAGGGCACTTCCTACGGAATAAAACTGACCAACAAGAAGGATATTTTTTTGGCTTCCAATTTTGAACTTCAACTATACTCTATAACTTTATGGACAGGATCCACATGAGCGCAGAGCAGGGCTACAGTCTGGATGTCACAATCACTGATAGGACACAGATTACCAGATTAAGTACACAGCTGCACGTGTATGGGCTCAAACTCGAATCTATTTAGCTACTCCAGACGTTAGAATTTAGGGTAAAGGCGAGTTAATCACACGTGTCGATCAACTGTTTCAAAATCGGACACGAAAAAACACACCCTCTTTATCACTGCCTGTCTCCAACGCGGAACACACAGACAAAAACATAACCATATACACATCAGATGTCTTTTCTTCTCTCACCTGCCTTTGGATATCCCGTACGCGCTGGTCGTGCAGTCTTGGCGCAGAGCACATCTTAAATATAAGCCATGCACGTAGATAATAATACACGTCAAATATGACCGACAGTGGCAAGAGGAACAGGCACACGAAGATCCATCTTTGATGTATTATCACGTAATCTAAACCTTTCACTTTTATCCACACTAAAAGCATAACCGCCAAGCCACCTATATACAATAAAGGATCCATCGTTTCCAAGTAACCGATGCCTTTCGCTAGCTATACGGTTATTTAACTAAGAAAATATTTCAGACTCGTCTGCAGCTATCCGAGACGGGCCTTACCAACTCCGTTGCAAAAGTCAACTTCTACAATAAATGCTACTATTTAATCGAACAGCACGACCCTCAGGTATGTTTAAATTGCGACTTCATCCCCCAAACTTCACACTTTCACAGGGTAGGCCTAAACGTAAAGGTAAATCTGGATATGCTATACACTAGGCCCACCCTTGAATTCTGCTGATTGGTCAATAAGGTAAAAGGGGAGTGACTCCAGTCGTTGCCTTTCTGCTCTCAGTCCAACCAGAGAGCGGAGTGGCCGTCACACCATCCACCCTCTCCTCATGTCTTCACTATCATGCAACAGTTAAGTAATAGTCTGATAGCACTGTATATATTACCACCCAATGAGTGAACACTATAAATAAGACTAAGTACCTAACCTATTTATTGAGAAAGGTTCCAGAATAAATTTATAAAATTAGTGTTTTTGTGAATGATGGCTCGAATAACCTAAAGTAGCCTGTAAAATAAAGTTAAATCTCAAATCTAAATTTACAAGTGAAATAGCATAGCTCTAAGGTCTTCATAGTTGCATGGGTTAAAAGGGGGGTTTAAATCTTGTTCACAATTGTTAAGATACTATAACAACTACATAAAAACGAATACTTGAGTCAACGTTCAGCTATATGTCAGGCTGGCCACTCGATCACTCTATCTCACACACGTGCCAGCGCACTCACGCACACATACACCACGCACGCACGCGCGCGTGCGCGCGCACACACACACACACACACACACACACACACACACACACACACACACACACATACACACAGGAACTCTCCAGACACATTACGGAGGGTGGGGCCCAAATAGATTCCTTAATGGGCCCGGCTGTATGCGCGTACATCTCTGCTGCCTTGATGATAAACATACCAGCACGCTTTTGAGGCGCTCCTTATCGGCGCTCAAAAGTCTACTGATCAATTTACAGAAAAACTGTGTTTATGCTAACTTCTTCATCTATGTCAAGACATTGAAAGAAATGTGTTGGCCTAATATAGGGTGAAACGAAATATAAAGTGAGTATATATTGTGCTTTTTTTGGGACAGTGTAATGCT
Source organism: Galaxias brevipinnis (assembly GCA_036023535.2). Taxonomy (NCBI): domain Eukaryota; kingdom Metazoa; phylum Chordata; class Actinopteri; order Galaxiiformes; family Galaxiidae; genus Galaxias; species Galaxias brevipinnis. Next base: position 5,298 of record JAVQIZ010018808.1, on the reverse strand, counting down.
TTCTGCTTGAATCTGATTTTGATGGGATTCCTATATTCTTTTTCTCCTAAATGGATTAATACAACTAATAATGGCGCTTACTTCATGTCAGTTTAAATAATAATTATCCTAGCCTATGTAGGTAGCCTATATACTCAGTTTGGTATCGATGGAATTTACTTGGACAGAGCGCGCCTAACGGCCACTCCAACGAACCTGTTCAGCTACATTTCTCCGCTATGCTTTCGCTACACCACGGAGCTATCTTCCTTGGAGTCTTCCTCATAGTGACTGGGGGGTCAACAGCCTTCCTGGCCTCGTATCAGAGTCGTCTGCAGGCGTTCTCCCTGTGCTGCGTAGTGCTAGGGGCCATGATGCTAATTTTGGGGATGTTCTGGGCTATGAACAGTAAAAGTCCGGCAAACTTTAATGGAGAATACAACGGGGAATGTCCACATTACCCTTTCGAAGAGTACCCCCAATTTGGCAGCCAAGTCCACTTTACGCCCCCAGCGCACAGAATTCCGGAGTCCCAGTCGGTCTTTATGCCAAGGTGGGTCATGATTTACTATTATCAAATTTAGTTTAATCAAAACAAGTTATCATTATGAAATGATTGTGTTTTTAAAATGTTGAATCTACTTGTAATAAGGTATAGAAAAATCATAAAATGTAGGCCCAAATGCAAAATTTGCCACATGCCAAAATACAAAATACGTGTTAGCCTACCTATAATTTGCTTTTTACTATCTTGATGCAAGTGATGGTCCAAAAATTACTGATAGGTTCATATGTAATTTATAATCCAGGTGAAACTATTAATAGGCTACTGGATCATATTCTATAATTATGATGTATGACAGGGAATCCGAACTTTTTACTGGGATGAGAACTGCTGCCATCCAGTGTTTACAAACTGTACTGCAAGAAACCTTTTAGTGGCATCGACTCATCCTCCCTATTGTAGGTACTAACAACCCAATACCCAGCAGAACCTTAAACAAACATTTGTCATCTTAAAAATTCATAGGAGTAAGTTTGTTAAAAAAAACTACAGGAATTCTTTCCTCCAAGATGTACAATGTAGACTAGGGCCACAAATGCTTGTGTGTTTAGGAATCCGGTGCATCACCGATGTGGTGCTAACGGGGAGGACTTTGACTACCCTCCAATGGACCCAGGATGTTTCAGCCCGTCTGCTAACCCTCCTCCCTGGCTGGGACCACCCCCTCCATACGAGGTCGCTATCAAAACCACCTGCAGCTCTACGCATCTACGCCGCGCCTACTCAGACTCACAGCTGGCCTCGGAACCACTGTTTGGCCGATCAAGAGAGATCAGTTTTGAAGTTTGACACATCTCTCCCCCTTTATCAGACCAGAGGAGGGACACTCAAATTTGATGAGTGTCAAATATCAGGTGACAGTTACTGTCCCACACTATTAACAACACAGAAAATAAAACAAAATCTTGGAATCCCTTAAGGGCATACTGTCTAGATCCTACTTTAGTAACTACTACACCAACAGCATGCTATTGAAAGATGACTTAACAGCATAAGATGCAAAGATGTTTAAACTCATACATGCACAGATCTATGCCTAAAGAAAATACACAGCCCAATCGTGGTTGTGAACCATTCATGGATCGAATAGTATAAAGACAATTTCAAACTGTACCAACCAATAGCCAATAGAGTTGGGTTGTGGAAAACTGTTGTAGGTCATTTTCTAACAACATTTTACTACCCAACTGGCAACTTTAGTGAAGTGGATGCCATTGATGTTAGTTAGCAGTGGCACGTCGTGGAATAGCCTGATATTCCAACTGACAATTATAATTAAGGCGGTTGAAAGGACGTCTAGTTTTGTCTGTGAATGCTTGGATTTTCCACCAAGCAATTGGTGTATCAAATGTATCAGATCAATTGTTAAGCCACCAAGTACGCAGACTACTATTGTTTGCCATTTTTGTAGATTCCGGCTGCTCCAAATGGGAGGTCAATGCATGTAATACTTCCAAGCCAAAATGTTGTATTTATGATTTGGTTTGTAAGGACTAGGGATGTTGAATGTACTTTATGTGTCTAATAAAGCAAATAAGTCAACAAGACTGGCCTACTCACAAAACAAGCATGTCAATTGTAATCTATAGAAAAACAGTAAAGATTATAAATTAAATATCTTTACATGCTCTCCAATGTTGTGGATATCTGAGATATTTTCTCCCATTTTTTCCAGATTTTATTTGAACCATGTATTTTTTTTGTCAGATTTTATAAATGTCTCAAAAAGTTTTAAATACATGTTTACATTTGTAGTTTCAGATATTATTATGAATCTTAAAACATTTTGCAACTTTTCTAAAAATGTTAGTGGTGTTTTTCACATTGTAAGCAGTAGGGCTCTTTGAACTGTTTTGTGTGTCAAAAACAGTAGTTAAGCACAAAATAGAGATCCGAAATATATATACATGAATATATATACAAAAAAGATATACATAGCATATAACATATACACAAAAAAGTACTAACAAGATTTTTTTTAACCTTCTACAAATTAGTATTGAGTAATCAAAGGAGCAAGATTAAAAGGAGAACATCAACCAACAGTCAGCTTCACTGGGGTACATTTTGAAACTGCAGTGTCTCTATAGTCAAACAATTTTTTGAAATATTTGGATGTAGACCCAGTGTGTACTAAATATTTTCTAGTTTATTAAAATGGAGAAGATCTCTGAACAATGCATCATGGGTGAGAGCCTGACTTCCAACGAAGTAATAATATAATTCTAGTCAATAGGGTCAATAAGGCCACAATGTCTGCTTTAATTCTTGGCAAGACCACTGTATCAGGTGTTGTGCAGAAATTTGACCGGTGTAGTACCCCAAAAAGTGCTGTAACTTGATCGAAGGGGACCTGGAGTACCCCTGATAACGTTTCAAAATATATTGAAAAATAGTGGTGAAAAGATGGGTAAGACCAAAACATATGGATCAGGGAGGCAGGAGCATGTCGACATCTGCATGTCGAGTTTTGTCTAGTGAGTACGGTGTATCATTTTACATTAGATTAGACCATGTGGCACAGACAAAATGATAAAATATCGAGACTTCCAGAGGATTGATCTGAACCGCGATTTTTTTTATTCTCCTATAGACAATATAATGTGCTAGAAGAAATGTACTGATAATCCGTTATAAAAAAAACATAAGTATAGCATTTTGGGAATTTCAATAAATCATTTGAAAATAAATATTTACACTTCTCAGTTGTCAGTAGCACCACATAGCCAACATTGTTCAGGCTTGGAATCGTCGCCCTGGTCCTGCCTTTTCACCATATCGTCACCAAAAACGTTGCTCGCACTGAAAGCTTACTTCCTCTGACCGCGCGCACACTGTACGAGTGTCTGCCCAGCGTGTGTCCAGCCCACTCCACGACATCACATTTTATGTTTTCAAAGTTGATAATAGAATACATATTAAACTATATCGACAAAAGCATTACGCTGGAGCGCTCGACTAAATGCTCATTTTGGAGCTATCGCTCACTGGATATGAGATGTCAATCGAGACCCGAGAATGCCGTGCGGACAAGTACTAGAGGGAAGTAAAGCATAACGGATAAGACCAGCCTGTTCTTTATCGATCATTCTCTCAGGTAGTGTATTTATCCTTTCCGTACTATTTAAAAATATCCTCACGTAGTCTCTTCTCTCTCGCTTTCTCTCTTTCCCTCTCTCTCGCTCTCTCTCTTTCCCTCTCTCTCACTCTTCTCTCGCTCTCAAACTGACGGCTTTCCTCCGAAAGGATTTACAAATATGTAATTCTTTGGATTAGATAAAGAAAACCACAACTCATCCTTGTCATTACTATTACAATTAGTTAAAAGCAATGAAAGTGCTCTCTCACTCTCACCCTCACTCTTTCCCTCTCTCTCTCTCTCTCTCTCTCTCTCTCTCTCTCTCTCTCTCTCTCTCTCCCTCCCTCTCTCTCTCTCTACATTTCGATTCCGGAAAATTAATAGCGACGGGAAAGTCGTGAGAGAGAGCATTATTTGTGTAGGGCCCTCCCAAGTAAAAAAATACTATATTCACTTGTCTAATCTGGTCTGCACTATGGACATACTGTACATACACTAAAGTTGTATACACAAGGTTATCATGTTAGCTTTCTCTCTTGTCTTTCAGGCTGGCTGTGAGCGGTGATGTACTAAACACTACAGTGACAAAGAGCCCAGGGGTTCAGTCTAGGGATGCCCTCCCCGCAAAGCCTGATGCTGTCTCTGGGTGTCCTGCTCACAGGAGGAGGGGTGCTAGTGGTCTGGTATGCGGGTGAAAGAATGGCACCATTGTTTCTGTTTGGTCTGATGCTGAGTCTAGGTGGTGCATCAATGCTCATCACAGGCCTCTGCATTGCCATGAGAAAGAATTTCCAGGTGTCTGTGCCCGGCCACTTTCTCCTGCATCCACGCACCGGCACCCGCTACAGCCCCCACCAGGCCCTCACCATACAGAGGTACACACACACACAAACACATACAGTTTTCCTATCATTGTAGTTTTCTTTATGTTCGGGTGTTCTTACTATTGTAAAATTACAAACAAGGAAGTTAAGGGGTAGTCGTTCTAAGAATTTGTTCTAATTGTATAGTTTAGTTCTAAATCTTTGTTGGTCTTGAGTCAGTCTTAGGAATAGATATTTTTTTATAACTATCAACGCAGAATATTGTACAACAAAGGCACAACAACATACACCGTTATTGATAATCCACTGTCATCTACCTAGACGAGCAAGGATATGCCTTAAATTGAACTGAGATGGAAATAGATGTTCTGATTATAGAAATAGGTAATGGAGAAAACAGGGAATATGTATCTATTTGATAGAACTCACAAATACGGACACGAGCATGTGCATGTGCACACACGCGCGCGCGCGCGCACGCACGCACGCACGCACGCACACACACACACACACACACACACACACACATAGTGAGGCTGACAGGCTCCCACCGGCCTTGCCTGAAGTTATAACTATGCTAGTCAGTGAATTTAAACAAGATGAGCCCTGCATAGTGTCCAGCCTTGCAGCTGGGAGCAGCAGGAACAGTTTCCATCAACACAAGTTATTTCAATGGGAGACACTGACCAGAGGGAGCATCATTCTGCCTCTGGATGATTAGGGTTTCTGAAGACAGTATTGTCTTCATTCTTCAGGTTTACAGCTTAAAGCCCAGGCTGCTTGTGAGATTAAAGTGGAGAAGAAAAACGGGAATATAACAGTGGCCGCAGTGAATGAAATGCCTCTAAGAT
>JAVQIZ010018807.1:0-23525 GCA_036023535.2 Galaxias brevipinnis | reverse complement strand
CATTTCTTCTCATTAGCCTTTGCATCTTAGTGGTTTTAGCTTGTATATAGTATGTATATGTGTCACAACTGTTTTTAGTTTTTTTGTTGTTATATTCTATATACTGTATCTGAATGTGTTGTACAGCACTTTGGTCAGCTCTGCCTGTTTTAAACGTGCTCTGTAAATAAACATGATTTGATTTAATATAGCTCAGATAACATTATGCCATGTGGTATAACCCTTGCTTTCCTTCTGGGTCCAGCTTCTCCTTGGCACTTTGCGTTTGCTGTCAAATTCTACCCTCCCGACCCTTCCCTGCTGACGGAAGATATTACCAGGTAGACAAGTGAATGCACAAAGGAAACACACACTCTTTGACAGACTGAACACTCTAACCAGCAAGCCGTCTGTTTTCTCCTGACTATACCACAGTGCTGTCGGATGTTATTTTTGTTTCGTTTTTCTGTCGAGCAAATACGTAGCACGTATATTTATATCCGGCGTACAGTAGAACGGGTGTTTACATCAAACTATCGGGCCAATTCAGGTGAAAGAGTTCTCAAGTCCCGTACCTCTCTGACAGGATTATCGAATAGAATTCCTCTGACTGCTGTGGATTTACTACTCCCAACCTGCTTGTTGGCGCTTGCCTTTTTGTTGACAGTGCGCTCTCTCTGTCTGACAGGTACTACCTGTGTCTGCAGCTACGAGACGACATGATGTCAGGTCGCCTGCCCTGCTCCTTCGTCACCCACGCCCTGCTGGGCTCCTACGCGGTGCAGGCCGAATTGGGCGACTACGACCACGAGGACCACGGCGCCGACTACGTCAGCGAATTCCGATTCGCCCCCAACCAGACCCGCGAGCTGGAGGAGAGGGTGATGGAGCTCCATCGTAACTACAGGTACGACATTTCTGTCTAGACACAACCCACTGGCATTGATTTAGATTTAGCTCACAGAGATCTTATGCATTGTGCCACACGATCACAAATATCCATATGGATCCCTGCTAAATTAGTTTTTTTGTTATTTACAGCTTTCAAAACCCACCCCCATGGCATATGTTTGATAGATGCCTTTTTTTTATTCCCCTGACATCTGTCACTACTGGTGGCGTTGCCAACATGTCTATACTTCCTCAGTCAGAGGGTCTCCTTCCTGCTCAGCTTGGCTCCACTTGTTGGCACAAGCCCATATCGTTTAAGGATGGTAGAACGAAGGAAGAATATAGTCACAGAATAGACATATTCTTAGATCATTTATAATTGGTTATGTTTGGTGTTGGTTGTACACTTTTGTATATGTTTTTTTTTTTTTGTCTTTAGAGGAATGACACCGGCTGATGCTGAAATTAACTTCCTGGAGAACGCTAAGAAGCTGTCCATGTATGGTGTGGACCTCCATCACGCCAAGGTGGGCTTTAGTTGTTCATCTTCCCGCTTTACAGCACATTCATGTGACTGATGTCAAACGTTTGGTTGTTATCGGGTTAGCTTATCGTTTGCACATGCTGACTCGATCATTGTTTGGTTTGTTCCTCTCCATTTCTCCTCCTTGCTCTTCCCTTCTTCTCCATAGGACTCGGAGGGGATTGAAATCATGCTCGGGGTTTGTGCTAATGGACTACTGATTTATCGCGATCGTCTGCGGATCAACCGCTTTGCCTGGCCAAAGATCCTGAAGATCTCCTACAAAAGGAGCAACTTCTACATCAAGATCCGACCAGGAGAGGTTTGTATGAAATCAGACAAAACAACATGATTTGATACTTAAAAAAAATAAAAATAAAATAGATATACATATTGCCTGAAATCTTTTGCCTTAGCAATGTGTCAAAGTCTGGTTGTGTACCTAATCAGGGAAACGGATGTGTGGTCAGTCTGCCAGTCCGGAGAGCTGGAAAATCTATGATATTCCTATTGCCAAGCTGCGCCGGCAGGGTCAGAGTCTGTGTGTCCTTGCAGCTCAGCCACCGTGCTGAGCCCCAGTGTGACGGCCTGTCTGGCCGGCCCCAGTCAAGTGACAGAGCCCCCACAGTGAGCCTATGAAAAAGCCGCATAAAGAGACCCTTTAACACGACCGGTGCAGCTGCAGCCGGAGCCAGCATAGAGGGATGAAGGGTATAAATATAGAGCCATGAAAGGCCACCCTCGTGGTTGTCTCCAGCATATGAGGAATTGGCTTTTATGCCTTCTCTCTCTTCTGTTGGATGCTCCAATCTGCTCCATGGCCAAATATGTGTTTATTTGGGAGACAAGGAGGTTTTTTTTTGTGTGTTTGTCTGAATCCTGTGTGTCAACACAGGCAGATACGGTAAAACTCTGTCAACGTATGTTTTGCTTGTGTAAAGTGACAACTAGAATGACTCCAGTATGGGCTGCTCATTTTGGTTCAAACAAGGAGCAGCGGGTTACCTGTGTTTTTTTGGCACGTGTTCTACCTTTCAAAACTACTTTCCCTGCTTCACACGGAGAACTGCCTGGAAGTAGTCATGCAGTAAATTACAGCAGAATAAACACCTGCTCCATCTTCCTCCCCTCTGACTCCCATCTCTGTCTTGTCTCCCCTACTTTTTCTCTTACACTCTTCCTCTTTCTCTCTCTCTCTTTCTCGCGCTCTCTCTCTCACTCGTGCTCTCTCGCTCTCACTCTCCTCAGTACGAACAGTTTGAGAGCACTATCGGTTTTAAGCTTCCCAACCATCGAGCTGCCAAGAGGCTGTGGAAGGTCTGCATTGAACACCACACTTTCTTCAGGTAAATAGCTTTCTCTCTCAGGCTCAGACGGGATGCCTGCTACTTGTTTTGCACAGGCAAGATGTCTTCGGTGCCATCTCACTTGACACTCCTTTCAGTCTATCTCCCCTCTGTTTATAAGTGGCCTCCCCCAGCATTGCACCATCCCAGCGTAGGGAAAGCTTCAGTCACTGGTGTGTGTTTCTGTAAACACCAGACCTGTTGTTGTCTTCCACCACTTTCATGTGCATAGGGTGTTTCCTGCAGTGTGTTGTCTTTTTTTGCTCCGGCTAAGACTGTTGTCTTGGGCCTCCTTGCCTAATGTGCCCTCCTTGCCCAAGGCGAGGCTTCATGGAATTTCCAGTGATGCAGGTGTGTGGATTCTCTGAAACACGGAAAGGTTTTAGCTGTTTATCCCTTTGTCTCTCTGCTCAAGTGCAATATCTAGGGTTTAGGTTTACCTTTGGTGAAACTTCCAGCTTTGAAACTTGTGGAAGAAAACAGAGTCTTCAGGTTCTTTTAGTATGTAAGCAGGTTGTAAGAATTTATACAGAATTAATCATAACACAAGCACTGACAAAAGAAACATAACTTGTTTGTCAATGGACCCTCCGATACCAACCACTGCCTAAGATGAGAGTCCTGTCCAAGGACTTTCACAGAATACGTCTACCCAGGCAACAACATGTTCCTGGCTTAGTATAAACAGGTGATAACAATGAAAGAATTGAGTGAAAACGTCATACATTCAGCCCTTATCAAACGACCAGACATGGTGGTTCCAATCATATTCTCGAATATGATTAAGATGATTATGTCACTGCAATGACCAATATGGCAATCAATAAACAATAATTATGCAAATCATTATATAGAAATATGATTTATTTCAACATACTCATGATATAAAATATATCCAAGAACCTTTATATTTTCATCTCACCTTTCTAGTGGAGACTACTCCAATTATTTTTGTTTAAATATTTGCCCTTCCACATCGACACTCACATTAAACCAAAGTCAAAACAACACAATTACAAGCATATCTTGGTTAAACAGGTAGATGAAGTGTGTACTGTTTGTTTGAGGGTCTTTGTGTCTATCCACCTCTCCAGGTTGGTGTCTCCAGAGCCTCCCCCTAAGGGCTTCCTGGTGATGGGTTCCAAGTTCCGCTATAGTGGGAGAACCCAGGCCCAGACCAGACAGGCTAGTGCGCTCATCGACCGACCGGCTCCACACTTTGAACGCTCCGCTAGCAAGAGATACCTGCTGTCACGCAGCCTGGACGGAGGCAAGAACCATGCTCATACTCTTTGGAAATGTTGTGACAGATATGTACATTGTTAGTTCGTTCAACCCAAACGCTGGCTTCATTTCCAGACTAAATGTGTAGGTTTACCACCCTTCAGATAAGGAATGACATTGACCTGCTACTTGCCATAGAATCACTCTAGCCTATCACGTCATGTGTGAACCAGCAGAATTCTCGCGGCCGGTGTCCGCCATGTGCGAGAACCAGGACGGCCTGTCCCAGCGCAGCGCCACCGAGCGCCACCGGCCCCACAGCCCCTCTGGTGACGAGCAGGAGACCGAGCTGGAGCCCGCCAGCCTGGACCAGGACGAGGACGAGGAAGAGGAAGAGGAGGAGGAGGAGGACCGCGTGCAGAACGTGCGTCGTGAGGACGAAGAGGAGGAGCCCACCACCCCCAGCAGAAAGAAAGAAATTAAGGTACTACTCCGCTCTGCCTTAGTTGAGTAGACAAAGATGGGGCCATGGATTCAAAACGTACTGCGTTGAAGCCGACTTTCAGGCCACATGTGAGAGGCCCTCCAAGAGGCTTATTGTACTGGTGGCTTTGGAAGATTTACTACAACTTTTTTCGCTATCTTTTCTTTTAGTCACGGCTTACTAGCGATGTTCCCACCAACTGTATTTAACCTGTCCCTGCTGACTTAAGCCATGTCCGCCTCTGCTCTTTTGCTCTTGCTCCCCCTGCCTGTCACTGACTTGTTCTGTCTCTTTAACCCTCGCTGGCACAAGGAGGAGCCTGAGTCGCCACTTGACAGTAAACAGGAGGTATTTGGTGACTGGCGGCTTCTCTGTGTCTGTCTGTCTGTCTGTCTGTCTGCTTCTTTATGTTGCATTCACTGGAGTGTAAAGAATCTTAGCCAAATATTTTAATGAGAGTAGGGGCATATTTTTTATTATTCCCAGTGTCAAACAACTTATTCCCAATCTTTCAGCCGCAAAGCCTACATTTGAACCGTAGTTGAACTGTGGCTTTTTACGGATGCAAAAAATCAAAAGCACAACTACTCCCCGTGGCATGGATGTGAGACTTCACCGTTCTTTTGCTAACCGGAAAACGGTGTAATGTAGGTTGCAAATAGACCCGGTTGATCAGCCACCGCTATGTCAGGAGCTCTTTGTTGCTTGTTCCTGTGTATTACCGTCTGTGTTGCTCGTTCCTTTGGATCGGGGTTCATGACCCCTGTCGTTCACTGTGTCTGTCTGTCTGTCTGTCTGTCTGTCTGTTTGCCTGCCTGCCTCTTTGACTCACCGGCTCCCTTCTACCCCCTCTGTCTCTGCATTCACCTGCTCCCACACCCCCTGCTTCCTCCCCACCCCTGTCCCCTCTCCTGTCCCAACTCAGCCCCCTCAGTTGGACCAGGAGACCAGCCCTCGGCACAAGCAGGAGGTACAGCATGCTGTGTTTTAGCCGTGTGACGTATAACCCGTTCCTCTGTGCTCCCCATGGGCCCTCACTGAGAGCAGGACTGAGGTTATATCCTGGATAGCACTCTGTGCCCGTCTCCTGTTGGGGATACATACCCCTCTAACTCAGTGTTGTAAACAATATTTTCATAACAGACTCAAAGCTGCTGAATGGAGTCAGTGCAGGCTTTTCACATATCTATTGCTATGAAAAGCTTTTAGGAGACTAATTGAATTTCAATTCCATTCGGTCTTTTGGAAATCGTAGCTAATAGCAACTCGTGAAGAGAGGGAATTGAAAATCCATTTGCTCTGAAAGCGCTATATGTCTTACATGCGTCTTACATATGCATGTATAACATACATCTCAAAACAATTCAAAATATCCACTGAGAAAAAAAAGAAGCATTTTTGCAGTTGAAAGGGAAAAGTCATTATACAAGATTATGAAAACATATTGGACTACAAATGTTGTTGTTTGCTGTAAAAATGTTTTGCATGTGTATTCGTCTCAATACAAATGCTTGTCTGTGACTGTGAGTGAACTGTGGGGGATTTTTCATAGATGAATCCCTTGTATTAGGAGACATTAGCGTGGCTAATTCATTGTAGTCTCACGTTTCTGTCTTGTGAAATCTCGCTGTGATTTGGTTTTTCTAATCACGTTCTATTTAGTCATGCATATCAAATCATAATGTGAATTGATTTGAATGTGTCAATGTAATCACCACGGTCACGCCTCATGTAGATGTGAGCCTAATGCATCATTTTCTCCTTTCTTTCTCTTTCCCGTCTGCCTTTGTACCCCCCCTCCCCCCCGTAGTTCATGGATAAGACAGAAGACGTCTTACTGAAGCACCAGGCCAGTATCAATGAGCTGAAGAGAACCCTAAGGGAGCCCAACAGCAAGCTGATGAACCGTGAGAAGCGCCTGTCAGGGTCTTCCCCCGGCGTCACGCCCGAGAAGAAGGCTGTGAGTGAGGGAATTAGAGTCGGGGGACTAGGGGTCCACAGTCTGGGTGGTGGTGTGGGGGGGACTGGAAGATACTGTACATCATCTCAACCGTCCATCATCTCAGCTGACACAACGTGTAGTGTAGAACTGTAATGTTGCTTGTCATGTTGACCTTTAAACTTTGAAAATCTAATTACTGACATGGTTATTGTCTGCAATGTTTTTAGTTCGGGACTACATACAGCTTATGACAGCATTGTTTTTGTTGTGCCTTGGCTTTCTATTCTATACAAGGTTAAGGCGGGTGGAAGCGCTACCATCTGTTGCTCTCCATAGGGAGACTTGTGTTTCTCAAGGCTTTGCTTTTGCACATTATCATTGAAGTTTTCAAACCTGGAGATGTTTAGCTTTTTAACACATGGATGACCTTGGGAAAGAATATTAGGGATTGTTATATTACTGCAGACAGTCTTTTCCTGTTGCAAAGTGTTGCTGAAAGCTTTTTCTGTGTTGTGCAAGCTGTACTGTAGACCAGAGCTATTGTCGTCATTAGATGGGAATCAAGTAATGTCTTAACTTTATTTAAAGACTCGAATGAGATCAACCGAATAGGCATTTATGTGAGATTAACAGAACAAGGCGCTTGCACAATGCCCAGACTGTTTCACGTTCCACACCAATTACCTGTCTGATAGGCTCTCTCCTGTGTCAACTCGCAAACGCTCTCATGGGATTGATTGCTTGCGTTTTGGCTTTGCCTTTAAAGAAATGGCGATATGAATGCAGTCATAGTTCACATAGTCACAGTAATCGTTTCTAATCTATCGATCTCGTCCTCTTTTTGAGGCGAGTCAAATCACGCCAGTAGAATGCCAGACATGTCTAGGGGCAAAGAAACTCAATATGTCTTGGTTCTATTTCGGAGAACATTATTGAATCAACGTCCTCAACTAGTGACGGAAAAGTCTGAAGAGTTTGTGTGTTCTCAAGGAGTTGCGTTATATGTTGCTCAGATTTAAGGGGAAGGCAGCCCTTTGATGTTGTCGCAAATACATTTTTTTGCATTGCAAATGTCGTCTCATTTGGCTATGTGGATTTGGAGGCTGCCACCTGTACAGCTGGGGCAAAGCTATGTGATAGAGCTTTTGATCGTCTGATGTCCTTGGCGGACTCATTGATTCAACACTAGACTTTCATGCCCCTTTTTAGTAGATATTCTCCACTCTTTCCTATTGCTATTCTTTCATTGTCCCCTTCCTCTTCGTTTCATGCAAGTTTATCTATTAATATATTATCTTTGTGGCCTTGCTCATTCTGAGAGAAGCACAGGATTTTAATTCCTCTCCTCTCCTCTCCTCTCCTCTCCTCTCCTCTCCTCTCCTCTCCAGCTGGTTGGTCCAGCAGAGGAAAACAGCTTTTCTGTCGACTGCTTCGTTCAGAAGACTGTGGTGACTTCTCCCGAGGTTGCCCTTCTCTCTTTTCTTTTTTCTTCTTCTTCTTCTTCTCAGTGTGTGTTTAGCTGACCATCTACGTATACATCTGTGGTATAAGATCATGTTTGTGCTACATTTCTGTGCCATATGTTCTATGTTCATTTGCATGCTGTTAAATGGTGTACGACTCAAAGCAAGTGTACCATTTCCTTTTTTTTTTTTTTTTTTGTTTGTTTCTTTTGTTGTTGTTGATGCTATTTCGTAAACCGTAGCTAATAAGCCATGTACCAACAGCCTGTCTAACTGTGTTTAATCTGTATCAACATGTAGGGCTCTGAGGAGTGGGTATTGATTGAAAAACAAGACACTTATGAACAAGACCGTGACTGGAAGGCAGAGGAAAAGAGCAGCGCTCTCACCTCTCCTCCCCCATTAGTGACTGATTCCTCTCGGGAGAGGAAGAGAGAATTGGGGAAAGAGGCCGACGTTGCCAATATGATCCATATTGAGGTAACAGCGGATGATGGGCAGGAAATGAAAACGTACATTGATGAATTTCCGTCGCCGTCGCCCACCAGGGCGGTCCCTGAATGTCCTGCGCCCCGCCCGGCTAACAGCGGCCGTTTTGTGGTGCAGCTCGCTGATGCCACGCAGTCGACCTTTCAAAGTGATCCTCTAGCCATGAACACCGAGCCAGAGAAGGAAACGACGCCCGTCCCAGACCAGCTGAAGGAGCATCAGCCCTCCAAACACAGAAAAAAGAAGAGACCTCAGAGTTTGAACCTGGGAATGTCCACCGAGTTCATCTATGAGAAGGAAGGGGAGGGCTCCAACGGGGAAGACGATCAAGATTCCGACTGGGAGGACAGTCCATCGAGTAAGACAGAGGAGTGTGTGTATGACCCTGAACCATCTCAGGCCTCGCTGATGAAACGTGACAAGACCTCAACGCAGCCAAAGCTAATGAACGAGTCGTTCTCCCATTCAAATGAACATGAGAAAGACAATGAAGTAATAATAGGAGAGAATAGAGGAGCGTTTATTCCGGGAACAGTGGTGGTGGGTGACACGGTGAGCCAGGTTCAGCCAGCAGACTCCGAGATAGGCCCAGTAAATGGACCAGGGAAGGCAGAGCATCATACATCCCCACAGGTTTCACTGGGGTCTGCTGTGCGGCCTCAGGCCAGAGAGAAGGGCCTGGTGGATAGCAAAGAATTAGCGGAGGTAAAGCTCCGACAGATCCGAACGCACGAGCGAAAGGCCAGCAACACGGAGGTGGGGGACGTTGAATTCGCCGTGGCCGACAAACTTCAGAGAAGGTCCTTTCACAGGCTGTCAGGCAGCAGCCAGTCCGAAATCACCCGGATTGTTCCCCTCAAACCTGAGCGGTCAAAGAGTGTGGCGTCTAAAGACGAGACTGAAAGGGCAGGTCAGGGAACGGAGTACGACCGATTTATGAGGAGGGAGTATCGCTGGTCGGTAGACTCCCCCGAGGGGCCTTCTGATATGAACTGGACCGACGCCTCGGGCTTCCACCCGACTTTCAACCGCCCCGCGCCGATCTCCCTCTGCGGCAGCACGAGTCCAGGGCGAAGGAGCCATCCACCACTCCGAGACGTCACACAACACTCTGAGGAAGAGCACTTCAGGGAGGCGGAGGGCCTGTCTAGGGTAGAGGCCAAAACGGAGGCACAGCTCCAGAGGCAAGCTGCTGGCGATGATTCTTATCAGTCTGGACGGGGACTCACGGAGAGTCAGCTGTTCGCCGCCAAAGCTGCGGCGCTGTCCAAAACGGCTCCACCAGCCCCACCGGTAAAAACGCAGAAGGCCAGGGAGTCTGGACTCATACTCCGGAACAGCCGTAGTGCCAGCAGGGAACCTGGTGTGGACGGGGCCAAGAAGAGACATTCGGTAACTCTTGCTTGGCATCTGCTTTTCAGTCATTGGAAGCAAAGCATCGCATGAGCTTCAGACAGACTTGCTCACCATTTCTCTTCTTTTGTGCATTGACTTGTAATATACACACATGTAACTTAAGTGCCTGTATATGAAGAAGGGAGGGGGGGGGTGTCCTACTTACGGTAATGACACATTTCTTTTGGCTCACTTTCATTGGCTGATGCAGCACCGCAGCTATCCAATGAATTTATTTTCTACGGGTTTCGACCCTCCCCTTTTTGACTACCCCAGGCCCACCCCTTCTAACGACCACCCCTCCTGTATATATCGCAACATCTTGCAAACCTGTTGAACCCACTACCTGCTGTAAGGAGATTGTCAAAAAGACACTATCATCTGTTTTGGCTCTTTTGATTCTATTCCTCCCCTACCTCCCATTGAAACCTTGCATTTCTTTTCAGCACCCATTTTTCTTCTAGCTGTCATTTGCAAGAAAACTAAGGCCAACATAATATCATTGCTTGGATGTCTTTGGCACTTCATGCTGTTTCCAATGTGAAAATGCAGAGTAAATTGTTTATTTTAAACGTGTTTCTTTTATTGTTTTTGGTATTACTAATTATTAATTACCTGCGACAGTAACTGAATGACAAAACCCATGAAGGATCTTCATGCTACAGATAAAAACGTCTGGCTTTATATTTATATACAATGCTTAAAATACATGTTATAACCTTATTAGAAAATTTTAAATAGAATGAAACAGGCATGCTTTATTGGGACATAACTAAGCATTTAGGAAAAGGATGCCCACCTTTTCTAATTGATTTTAAACCATTCCATTGGAGTATAATAGTATCCAAAATCTCAGTTGGATATAATGTTTTGTTATCTTTGGAAACGACCACAGCTATTCCTGCTGTGAAGAGGCAGTCAACGAGCAGCCTTTCATACTGTCCCACAGCCTAGCAGCTATTGCAGACTGGAGTCAGACTCGCCATTTTAAATTCACAGTTGTTGTCGTTAGGAGTGTGCACTCATTTTGGCAGTGGAATGAAAGGAATGTGAAATTAGGGTGCTGACAGCTTACGCAATTTCCATCCTTTCATCTGAGTCAACGTCCTGGTCACATTGGCACCAACAGGCATGAAGAGAGGTGTGAGCGCGCACCCACTGCAAAGCGACAAGCATATGATTGTGAGATTGTGTGCGTGTGGAAAACAGAGCAGGGCTTCCAAATGTGGTGCGATTATATGCCATTTCACTCATTTTGCTCTCATGGTACTGAAATCAAAAACTCTTTATTTTGAAATTTGAATGGGCTCCCATCAAAAGCCAAGTTGCATCGTTTTGCGAAAGCTTTGAACTTTTTCTTTAGCCAATAAATGACTGTTGCTATACTGCAGTGATGAGTCTCCCACATTACCATATTGTTATTGAAAATATGCTCCCAAATGCATACAAAAGCATACGATCTAAACCCTATTAGTTCTTGTTTAATACTGTTACCTGGCTTTAGATGGGGGTTGCATTTAATGCATTTATGCTTACCTCTTAGTTTAAACGACGTTTGCACCCATCTCAATAGAACTGCAGAAAATACCATGCCTGGCCATGTTTTTCGTGAGTCACTCTGGTCTGTTTATGCAGTGAAGTTGACCCTTTCTTTCTGCTGGTAACCAGAGACTACTTCGTTGTGCACTAACCAAAGGCATTTCTATCTCTCCCTTTTGCTATGTCTTTACAGGAGCCCTTTTCTACTCCTGCCATTTATGAGGAGCCCCTAGACGATACCAAGGTTCCCCATTTACACTCTAAACTAAATTCCCATGTATTATCCTCATTTCGGATTAGATAGGTGTCAAAAGATTCCTCCTCATTTCCCTGGCTTAGCTCAACCTCTGTTTATAAGCCGTGGCCAATCGTGCATGTTGTCCAAATGCCACTGACTAATCCGACTGTGAATCATCGTACGGTTGAAATTCTTCATCCAGTCCCATCCCCTTCATACAGCCCACATCATTCATCTTGGGCCCTCTTCATTTCAAAATCGGTGCATGCCTGCCATAGCTGTTGGCACGTGCTTGATATACTGCATGTGCTGTGACTTTGACTTTGGAGTCTCCCTGAACCCAATATACAACAGCTGGACAGATGTGATCATCAAGATCATTTTCATCATCCCATTCATTGCCTCAGCCTCGCCCTGGTCCCATCCATACAGTAGCTGTCAAAATGAACTGTACTTGTCTCTCTCAGACGGACGCCTGGGGGAGGCCAGGTTCGGCCTGCGAGGAAGAACAAGAGCGCGACACGTTGGCCTGCATGAAGGAGACTCACCTGGGCATCGAGCGCAAGTGCTCCAGCATGACGGTCAGCTCCACGTCCAGCCTGGAGGCCGAAGTGGACTTCACAGTCCTCATGGACCTTCACTCGGGTGTGGAGGACCACTCGAAGGGTGTGTCGGAGCTGGGAGAGAGGGGGAGGCAGCCTGAGGTGGGCCGGGAAGACTTTGAGGAGACCTCCAGGTTCTATTCCGCTCGTCTTATGGGCTCCCTTGACAAGTCCCCTATCGAGGAGAGGCCCCCGGAGGAGAGGGTGCACCACGAGGTAGACGGACATGTAGAGGAGAGGCCGCCAGTGGAACGGGTGCACCATGAGGTATACGGGCATGTCCATTCATGCCCCCCCCCACTCACCCTTCCATCCTGGCATTGATTGGTCATCTTAAGTACTATTGAAGGACACTGTTTTCAGTTTGACATTTTAACTTAAACTTCTGTTTAAGTTCTGTTCGTTTCTGTTTGATGTAATGTGTGAATTTTTTTTTTTTTTTATGCTTTGTTTATGATCACTTTTGTTTTGATTATTTTGCATTTGAACATGATTTCAAGTTGTTTTCATTTATTTTAAATCACCGTGGATTTTTGTGCCTCTAAGTTATTTACCCTGTTATGGAAATAGACAATGCTATGCTTTGCCCTTACTGCTTTCAGTTTTCTGATCATTTGGTCCCAGTGTTCAAATCTGTAGAACATTTATAAATGATCTGTGAATTCTTCTGAATTCCCTTCGCCATGACTTGGTTCCAGACATTTTTCTTCTTTATATTCATTGCTCATATTGTGCTTCCCTGTAGCCTCCTGTTGCCAAAAAAGACCCGAGCGCTGTAAATGTGGCCCACATGCTGAGGAGAGGCGACTCAAAGGCAGAGAACCACACCAATGGGTCCGAGGTTCACTCCAACATCATAGACATCCCACTGCAGGTAGGTCCACATTCTGGATAGTAGCTCTCACACTCAGCCATCCGTCTGTTTGGATCAAAGTGGCGACTGGGGGACAGACGCGCAGAGGTAATTTTTAGCTCCGAAATGATTACCTCAACCATCCCTTCGTAGGAAGAAATGGACCTATCCATGTTATAATAATTCCCCTTTATTTTTCATAGTGTCTGTGGCTATTGAAATTCACTGGACGTCAGTGATAATAGCATACTGTAAAGCCTTGTTTTGGTGTGAACGTTGACTGGATACTAATGAGTACAGTGAAAGCAGGCGTGGGCTCCATTTCATTGTTGAGGCTAGAGGATGGAGCCAAACTGCCATACAGGTGCCAGATTATAATATAATTAACCACTCTCTTGTGCAATTTGTCATATCAAGTGCAGGAGCTGGGGCCATAATCTCTGAAGAATATGGATTGTTTCCTTTTAAGTGGACCTCAATGAATGATACATTTTAAAGCCACAGCTGTTTGAATGCTATTTTGGGCTTTAATGCTATAACACAATTGTTTGGGGGAGAGGAAGCTATTGTGACTTCAATCCATTTTCGTAATATGCCGTTTCTTAAGAGACAGTAATGCAAATTAACATACCTGATAAGAGTCAGGGTGTTTTGGCAACATTTTCATAAAACTAGTCTCCTTTTGTTAAATGTATAAGCCACACTAGTCTTTGTGTGTGTATCTGCAGCAAATGGAGGATGACGTCAACTGTTTGGAGACAAAGGTCTCCAGCAATAATGTTGTACAGCCAGCAGAGGGAGACATGGTATGTGTGCCTCTCTCTACAGAAGCACAAAGGCTGGGCTTGTATTTTTAGTTCTAAAATACTGCATGTGCCAATGATGTGCTTTGAACTGTTAACGGAAAGGTACCATATTAAGACACAATCATGGAAGATTTTTGTTTGGTATTGATTCAGGCGCCTTATTTTTTGCTTTGTGATGAGCTTTTTCTTTATTTTGCACAAAAATGTACACAAAAGAAATACATATTTGCCAACACAATATGCATTGATGATTCACAACATGTTATTCATATGTAAGCAATAGTGCATGTACTCTGCCTAAATTAAGTTAAGATGACTTAGTTTGTGTTAATTTCTTGCTTGAATGCTTATTGGTTTTCAAAAGATGTTGCTCGTGATCTTTACTGTACTAACAATGCCAAGTTGTTTTTTTATTTGGAACAATTTAGACGACTTTTTCCGTAATGTGCTGTACTTCTAAAATAGCTTATACTTTATATTAATGTGAGAACTCTTTCATTCTTTCTATTTCAGAACCAGGGAGTCGTCAGCCGGAGGGAGGCATCCACCACCAATAAAGAAAATGGCTCCTCAGTAGGTCACAACAGCAAGCGGCCATTAATATGCACTTAAAAACCCAGAGCTGCTTTTTTTGGAAACTACTTTCAATGTGCTCTGGGTTTGCAATAACCATAAACATATGGAGAATATTGTTTGTGTTCTTTCTGGCCTCCCTCTACTGCTGCTACATAGCGTGTAGCTCCAAGGGGGGGAGCGGTTGAAAAAAAATACTGTTATGGCAAAACAGGCCCACGGTGGAGTTGTTGTCAATGCTCCTGATTTACTGTAGCTGACACTTTGATAATGGTGGCTATGAAACAAAGCCCTCGGTGGTGGAGTAGTAGAACGCTGTGTGTTTGTGTGTTCTGCTACTATATTGCTATTATATTGCCACCCCTGCAGAGCCTTATTTGACCCAGCGTGATTGTATAGACCGCTGTGTACATGTGTGGGCTCATATGTTTAGCTTGTGTGATTGCTTGGATTAGTGATTTTGTTTGATTGTGGGCTGAAGTAGTGGCGTAGCCGTGTCGGATTAGTGCGCACACTTTGTGTTCGTGCCTTTTTGTGTGGCTGACCAATGAGCTCTTATTAAAGTGCTGAGGTGATGGTGTCTCTTATCCGGTCCCTCTAATGACTTTGCTCCAGGTGAAGGTTGGCCCCCTGGGGAGAGAGTCGGTAGTGTCACCGATGACTGTCACCGCGGAGACCGTCACCTCAGCAACCACCACTCAAGTTACCAAGGTAACCCGTCGCCTCTTACAGTAGTCCACTCATCAATGGTCGCCTGGGCTTTGGAGTTCACCTGACACTGCATCGACACCCAAGGCACATTAAAAAGTCATATTAGCAGAGAATGAACGTCTTAAATAATGTACATAATACGGGCCCATTTTGTTATTTTGGACCACAGACAGTGAAAGGAGGTTATTCAGAGACCAGGATTGAGAAGAGGATCATTATCACTGGGGATGACGATGTCGACCAACATCAGGTAAGGATTAACTCTGTAAAAATGTGGGCCTTAATAGATGCATATATCATATTTTTAGACCTTTTGGAATTTAACAGGTAGGCAAACCATTGCTAAATAGAGTTGCCATGTGGATGTCTTCTGCCTTCGGGCAGTGAGCGGTGTGACAGTGTGCCGTGTGTGTCCCTGTTCAGGCTCTGGCCATGGCCATCCAAGAGGCCAAGCAGCAGCACCCTGACATGCTGGTGACAAAAGCTGTGGTTGTCAGGGAAACGGAGTCCCCCACTGAGGAGATGCAGAGGAAAGCAGAGGTATGCAGGCTGCACGTGGGTTTATTCAACAGCTCTGCCATTCTTTGTTTTCCATTCTGTTGCAGAGACCTGTTGGGTGTCTCAGATGTGCTTTTGGCTTTCCAGTTTGTGATGCCTTTTAGACAGCATCTGCATGCATTGCCATGTCATTTACAGTGTGATCTGAATCTAACGCAGTGGTGTGGTTTTTGCCTTCACTCCCCCTCTCCCCAGTCCTGATCTCCCATGGTGGCTTCTGGGACCGGGGCTGGGAGATGAGCCTGCAGCGGACAGCCTCCTGGCCCCCCCAATACTCTACTGTACGCCACCAGGTCTTCTTCAACTTCCTCCCCTCTCCCCCCTCAGACCGTGTGCCGTGCTGGAAGATGTCCTGCCTCCCAAACGAAACACACCTCCTCTCCTGTCCTGTCCCTTTAGCCAAAACCGACTGTGATGTGGCCGCCAACCCACCCTAGACCCCCGTGCTCATCCACCCGTCCCTTCGCCGCCTCGGACCAGGAGCATTTCTAATGGATTCTGTAATCTTAATGGATCATTGTTTGGTGGTGTTCTAAAGAGTGCTATGAAAGTTGTGAGATGCTGTGTTAATAGTGCCCCCAGAGGTTTTCATCTGTGTACAAATACAACGTTTGCTATTTGTATTGAACCGTGTTAACATGAATGATCTGCCGTAGACAGAGATCAGATGTGGTGGCTGTGGCTAATGTCCCCCTAGAGACTTTGTACAGACTTAATTCCATATTATTAGATGTGACTGGCTTTGCCTCACTTGAGCATTGATGGCCGTCTCACTTCTGAATTAAGGTGAGGCAGTCCAGTCAGCCTGAGGTGAATCCTATCGACTTTCCCTCTGAAAACCTGTGACCACCACTTCTTCACTCTACAGCAAGTCAATAGCCCATCCCCACAAATGTCTCTCGTATGGTCACCATGGAGACGCCTGCACCGTGCTGACGTCTTGTCTGAAGTATGAGAGGGCTTAGGGGGTCAAACCTGTGTGCTGTGTGTGTGTGTGTGTGTGGGGGGGGGGTTAAAGGGAGGGGCTGGTGACGATGCTCTATGGGGTCAGTGGTGATGGTCTGCCTTTAATGTTTGTTGACCACCAGTATATAATCAACAGCTGTCTTATTTAGCTTTTTACATTTTTAACAACAATAGAAATATCTAATTTATGTCCAGTGTTTGCTTGTTTATGAAATATGTACACAATTAGACGATCATAATCACGTGCATGCATCAAACTAGTCGATGGAATGAATAAACACCACATGGATTTGTTGGAGGTCCATCACATCTGAGATGACATGTATTAACATGGATATTTGGGAAAATAGTTCAAGACACTGCATGTCAACTAATGCTGATGGGACATTACACTATTACCGGAGGAGTCAACTACAGAACAGAAGGACTTTATGCTTTATCAGTGGACTAAATCACTTACTTAGCCCTGGTCTCTTCAAAAACAATCTACATCCTGACAGTTGATCTTCCATCTTGTTGACATTCTTTAAATCTGAAAAAGAAATCTGATATTTTGGTCACGTTTAGGACTAGAGCAATTTTAATATATTTTATCAAATAGATTTTCGAAAGGTGAGGAAATGTTCTTTATGTTTGAGTTTTTTTTTAAGTTATGATGAATCATTTCTAAGTTGTATTTATAAGAGTGTTGAGTGTTAGCCTATGTTTGTTTTCTCCCTGAAGAGTCCCAGTGGCTCCTTTTACTTTATTCACGTACAAAGCCTGGATTCAAAGTGTGATGTCACAGCCCTAACTCCATTAGCAGTCTGCCAGAACTGAAGTCGCTCCGGGTAACTGTTAAAGCTACAGTGTACTCAAAACAAGCTTTAGTGAGGCTGGATCGAACTTAATAACCTACTATGCATTGTTCCTTATGTGGACTGACTATGAAAAAACTAAATAGATGGAACCGGATTTATGTTCGCGGCGCGCCGTTACTGTCTCCTTTGTGCCACTCTTAATCTAAGCGGTGAATCGCACTGCCTGTGAGACTTGCAATAAGTGTCTCTGGCTAATATAACCCATTCTAAGTCTACTAAAAATGAGAAACTGTGATCACTGAACATGCATATATAGAAGCATAACCAAAATGACGAGATGGAGTTGGATGTTAAGCGCTCCACCACACATGTGCCCATGGCTTTGTTCCTCTTGTCTAAACCTCTCACCGTAAAGTGGATGTGGGAAGCCCTGCTTTTGTCATACCTGCTGTTAAAATGTCCATGGAAATGACCGATTCTCTTAACAAATTTTTTATTTTTTTTATTTTATTCTATTCTATTTGGTCATATGATACTGGATTGTTGGGAAAGCACTTGCTTGCAATGATGTCAGGAAATGATGTTTGTAGAAAAGGTTTTATGCTACAGTATATTGGACACATTTCTCGAAGAACATACATTAAATGATTGTCTGCTGTAGGCATTGGGAAAGAATTTGCTGTGTATAGCAGATGTTGTGAGTTGAAGGGTGTTTTAAAGGATGCTTGTTCTGCATAAACAACTCTGTGATATATTTTGTGCAATATGTAGAAATGTACAGTACAAATGCAGTGCACAATAGGACTGAGAGGTGGCTCAGGACATTCTATAACACGATTTTGCAAGGACTAGAAAAGGACCAGACAGTAAGGACTAATGCTGTGCAATAGAGTATCATACTAATGGGTGCCTTACTGTTGGAGGCAAGGGAACAATGGACAAAGTCATCTATCTCCACCATGTGGTGAGATAGGGTCTTTGTCAGGAGTATGGTTCAGAGAATGTGTTTCAGCAGGAGGACAAAATATGATAGAAGCAATTCAAGGACAATATTGCTTGGCTTATGTGAAGAGTATTAACATATTAACCACTCTTGAGCTTCCACCCTTCAATTCACTTCAATCTTTTGCTCTACATTCCCCTAGTGCTTGGTGGTGTGTATTTGCTGTATTTGCATTCAGTGTAAATGGAAAACATTCATGCATAAATAAATGTCCCAGTGCGATTCAAATTGGCCTCCTCTTCCATGAGTTCATTAACGTCAGAGTGGTCTTTCCCCATTCACATTCCTCAGACAGTCAATGGATTGATGAGATGAAGAATCCTTTCATTTAGCCCTTTAAGATTGATTGCATACCATGAAATTACTCATCTGACAAGGTCTAATTGAAAATATGTTATGATCAAAATAGAGAAATACGATAAGGTTGGCAGGTTTCTGTCGACACGTTTTGTTGATCTTACTTGCACTGCCATCCTGTGGCTTTATATGTGCCGTACAGTATGCATGGGCGGGTTTCTGGATGGATTTGTGACCTTGTCTGTTAGTCCCTAGCACCACCTAGTGTATTTGTTTTGCAATCAGGGACTCTGATGGCAAGGCAGCACTTCAACAAAACAAGGCTAAGGTAATCCACTTTTTAAAAAAAAAATAATTTACTTCTTTATGCATTTAAAAGCATTTCTGCTCTCGTATTTATCAATTTAACCTTCTTGTCTTCCAATACTGCATTGGTGTGATCTAGGCCTTTTGTGATGTCTAAGAAACGTTTTTACCCTTGAGCTGATTATATTTGACTTTTGTAGGCTTTTGTTGACAGCAGGTATATGCCACACACTAGAGCTACTGATTATGGTGTAGCCTGAGTTCACTTTACTTGCAATTTGATATATTTGGTCATTTTTCAAGTTTCCCAATCTCCTGTCTTTTGGGACTTTGACTGTTTTGGGATTCTAAAATTGTTCTCCAGCTAACACATTAGCTACCATACCTGCTGAAGATTCGCCTATAAATCTATTTGGGATGGGTTAGATAAAACACATCTAAATATCAAGTCGATAACAAAAATTATCTGCATTACAATAAATTAAATTAGCTGTGGTAATTAAACTTCCTTTGGGTTGATCTGAACAAGTTGGAAGCTCTTGACAATTATCTCTTGAATAAAATATAATAATAATAATAATAATAATAATAATAATAATAATAATAAATCTATTCCATCAATTAGAGACACCTGCATTACTTTCTTGCCCGTCAGGTTTCTTCTTCTACAAGTGTTTATCTTTAAGTTGTCATCATTCCTCTTCATTCTCTTAATGGAGCTTCCGGAACCTTCTAGGAGAGCTTACGCCACTATTCCATGACTTCACAGGGTATTCTTTCTTCCCCTTCACTACCACTTTATACTCTTTCGTTTATCATGGTCTTTTCCTTCTG
Organism: Galaxias brevipinnis; assembly: GCA_036023535.2. Lineage (NCBI taxonomy): Eukaryota > Metazoa > Chordata > Actinopteri > Galaxiiformes > Galaxiidae > Galaxias > Galaxias brevipinnis. The sequence goes on along the minus strand of JAVQIZ010018807.1, from coordinate 3,703 downwards.
CGGTTCCCTTGATGGTGTTCCATTTCACCTCAGGCCAAAGGGAAGGCCTTCTGTGATCCTAAAGGTCCCAGGTCACCACTGGGGACGGACAGTTGAGGTCGTAAACATCGATATCAGATGCAGAGCCGTCTGGCATGCTCAAGGCCATCACAAATAGTACCGCTGCGACACCTGCTTTCCAATATGCTGGGTGAGTGGCAGCGTGTGATATGCTCTGTCAGGAGAAAGTCTTACTAGATAACACCACTTTGCCTCCATATCATCGCTTTGTCATATCCAGCAGGTCCTGAGCAGTTGGTCAGTGAGGGGGCTGATCACTGGTTAATTATGCAGTTTTGTTGTTGATGTCCCCTCTGCCATTACTATGCATGGATGGACGGCTGCTGAAATTGTAGTTTCCTCCTTCTGGTGGTTGATGGCAATAGGAACTGGTTCCAGAACTGAGATAAAGACTGGCAGCAGTTCATTGCTGATGACCAATCAGAGTTGTGGAGGCTGGCTGTGACCTGTTCCAGACTGGACACCTGATGACTGGCAAGAGCCATTCTCCTCCTGATTGCTTTCATCCTCCATAGCCCTCGATGTCGCCTTTGTGGCTATAGCCGTTATCACCAACTCTGATCAGGGTATTGTTATCAGGCATATTTCAGATTTTAAGAAGACTACAAATAACATTTCAAAATTTTTGTTTGTGTTGTCCTAGGGGTTACTGATTAAAGATGACCAAGGGTAAAATGTTGTAAAATGTGCTTTGTGCTGTGAAATTCTTGCTTATTGCATTCATAAACTTTGGTATGTCCAAAGAATTACAAATTGATAGCCAATACTTCAGTAACATTTAATATACAGTAATTTATGTAGCAACAATATTTTATATTTTGTTCAATTATTATGAACTGTGGGATATTTCTATTCAAATATTGTATCAAATTGTATTATCATCAATAATTGCTTTATTTTATTAGTAATTTTTTCCCATTTAATTTTCATATCTAGTCCTATAATAATTGCCTTACTAGTGACATTATGAAAAATGCTCCTTATTAGGTGTGCATGATTCATAAACTCATAATCCCAGAAACGCTCTTTTGTGTCGAATTGCTTAAATATAATCCACATGATTGTATAAATCAATAAACTTTATTAACAGTATAAACAACAATCAACAGCAACTAAAGAAACCTTCAGATGGAGATAATGGATATTAGAACCAGTTAATCTCAGACGGGTGTGTCATGGAAGGACACCTGGTTGAGACAGAAACAAACACAAAGGTAGCTCCGCTCACATTTTACGCCTACACGCAAACCTATTTCCTCTGGCATTACTCCTTCAGTCAATGTGCAACTAGACAGCAAATGGGCAAATTACAGTCATGCTGAGCAATAAATAGCTACTGGTATGAAACATTTTGTTGTTACGGAAAATCAAGTAGTTCAGCTCTTTAAGAAAGTTTTTTTTTTTTTTTTATATATAAATGATCTGGTGTACAAAAAGTATATTACACATTTCTCGATGCATGATTCTGAGTGAGACTCAGTAGCCTACATCCTATTTAAGGACTACAAACTACCTGCACCTGACAGGAATACGAGCTACATACAGACTATACTGTACTGTAGCAGTCTCACATGGCATCAGAAGACTATGGGAAAGAAAAGGATCAGCAGCATAATCTTTTAGTAAGAATGCAAACCCACTAAAACGTCCGCTCCAGGCTTCACACATTGCCCTAAAACCCATGCTAAAACAGCGAAGTGCTGCCCAAACAAACATCAATCACGATAGTATTGTACAAGAGATGCTACCCCAAACCCCAACATCCTGTCTGTTACCACAGCAGTGTACATGTCACCGCAGCTGCTTAGTAGATCTCTATGTTTATTTTTCGGATATACATATAAGTTAAGGCTCTTTAAGGACCTGAGGATTTTTTTTAACATACGATGAGGCACACACAAGGCAAAGAATAGCTTCAGACACAGGGCTAAACAAATGACGAGGATGAGAAGATGAGTCAGTCGTGATGATCGCGTCTCCAGTGCAATTCAAGGAACATATATAGGATGAGAGACACCCTCTGAAGCCTGTGAGGAAGCAAGTCACCCTCCTAGCATAGTCATGGCCATTACAGATAGCAAGTCTCACTTTTCATTGGGGTCGTGTGAATAGCTTCAGTGCAATGTTCGGCGGGCTCTTTAAAAATAACAAAACCATAGAGAAACGATACACAAATCTGACAACATAACCAGCTCATGCAGACTGTCCATCAGAAAATGTAGTCTGGGTTTGACAGTTGCAACTGACTTTTAGAAAGCAAGGATGTGCTTCCAAAGCAGCCATACACATTTTCTTTGAAAACAAAGCCTGTTATTTGTACATATTGACCATGCACTTAACTCATCTTGCCCATTTACCTTTGAGAAAAAAAAACCCACACCAATTATGAATTGGTTCAAAACAAATCTATAAAAGCCTAGATATGTCATACAAAAGATGCATATACAACATTTTTTTCCTTTTTCTATGAAAGCTGCTTTGGTTACAACAGAGTAAAGACATCGGTCGATTTCCTTTTGCTTGCCAGGGTGCTGAAGCGGGCTATTTCTCTTTCATTTCAGTGACTTGTATTATTTTTTTTGTTCATCGCCTTGTCCTCCTGCCTCTAAAATGTATATGGATGAATGCGGTTACACCAGACTGGGCTGCGTTTGGGCTCTGCTGTAGAGCTTGTCTCCACATCAGACACACTGTTCACTAGGAGCGGTTTGTCATAACGATGTCCGCGCTGTGAAAGACAGAGCTATTGTACTGAGAGCTGACAGAGTGGAGACCTTGGATGCAGAGCCAATTGCGTTGGGACCTGAAAAGGCAGTAAAACGAACAAGGCTGTTATTCTGTGTACACGGGAAAAAAAAAACCCTGAAAAACAGACTTTTTGGCATTCCCTTTTTTGAAAGCTGTTCTGCAGGCTTTTGTAATGAAAGCTTTATTATGTTCAATTCCAGGGTCTACGCGAGTGTTTGCACTAGCTTGGAATGGGATAGTGAATACATGCAAATGCAAATGATCCTGCAATACTGACAATGTAGCTTTAAACTTGCACCCTGATACGCTGTGGAAGCTATAATTACACAATGCCCTGTGTCCTAAATCTTTATCCACAGGATTTCATGACAGTTAATCTGTCTTAGCACAAGAAACAGCAGCATTAAAACGGATTATTTCCCGGAATCCGAGGGGACAAACAGCCCTCTACTGACCTGGTATTCTGGGGATGGTGATCTGCCGGCTACTGCTCCCCTCTCCACCTTCACCAAATGGTTTGATTTGGATGAAGTACTCCTCGTCAATAGGCAAAGAGAGCTCCACTGAGGTGGTGTTGGTCTCCATGATGCTTGGGCGGCTGTGTCTGTTCCGCTTGTAGAGCACCTGCGAAGCGATGACAAAGGTGAAAGGGCACAAAGTGAAATCCATGGCAACAGACAGGATGTGTAACTAATCCCGGCGACGCTCCCTTACCTTGTACCCGGTGACCTCCGACTCATTCTCCAGGGCCTTGACCTGCTCCCAGTTCAGGATTATCTTGGAATTGGACGTGTTCCACATTACTTTGACTGGGGGCTGACTGGGAGCTGGGGGGGGGGGGGGGGGGGGGCAAAAAAAGAATTTAAAAGGGGCAGTTTAAAACAAAATTTTAAAT
>JAVQIZ010018782.1:0-12500 GCA_036023535.2 Galaxias brevipinnis | reverse complement strand
GGCTTTTTCTGCAGGCTAGTGCAAAGCCCAAACCTTTACTGTAAGGCTACAGCCTGCAGAGAGGACTATGGGCATTTGAGTCACTGTTCAACTATTCACTTAGCCACAAAAATACAGGTAAGTTAAATGTTGTTTTAATCTTTTTGAAAGGAAACCAGACAGGTCCACATCATAAAAAAAACAACTAAAATCATTCATCCAGGCAGCGAGTATGAAACGCGTTCCATCCATTCTCGGCTAACCTTGAGAAATGAGTCAGCAGACAATCACCTGTTGTAGTTCTCACTTGAAAATGTGTCAGCTGGCTGCCTTTCTGGCAGCCATAAATTAAGATGGAGATCCCAGAAGCTCAAGTGTTTATTTTAATAAGGCATACCAAAGTCAAGCCCAAACTCCTGCCAGTGACAACAGCTTTACCCACTACTTTCTTAATTGGGATTGTTCTTTAATTTGCTATCTAGTTTCCTTCCATGCAAACACTGAGACGGTTCACTTGGTGGTTAACAGCTTCATGACGCAAATCCAATGTAAGGCCACATGAAGACGGATGACACATTAATATTGCACTGTTCAGTACAAGCCTAATCCCTGCCACATTGTACATACGCCTATGAAACATAACGTTGATGTCACAAATCAAACATAACGGCGCACAACCATCTAGAACAATTGAGTAGAATTGCATCTCTCCAAACCAAGCACTAACATTAATGGCAAAATAAGAGGGCGCTTTTGCAGAGAGTGAACTGTTGTTTGTCCTACTATTACAGAGACAAAGAAGCATTTCTGCTGCTTAAGTACCTCTAGCCCCCCCCACCCCCACCCACCAGTTACATAATGGCACTGTTCTTTAACCATAAAGGCTGTGGGTGACTAAGCTCCAGCTGGATCCAAGCACAAGTTCAATTGATTTTCCTTTGAGTTCATCTCTTTATGAACAGCTGTCATCTCAGGAAGTTAAAACTATCACCGGGGTTACTGCCAGGGGTGGAGGCCCATAAATAAATACAGATCTATATTTGTCATTAACAGCGGTGGTTTTTTTTTTTCATTGAAGGAGACAAATTGAATTATTATGTTGATTATTCCTTTCCTGTTAAGCGAAAGCGTACACAAGCTTATAAAATGGAAAGCAATGAGAAGTGAAACTGCAAAAAGAGGCACGTCGGTAAATTGGGCGAACGCAATTCGCGAAGGCTTTTCAAACCAAGCCATTAAAACATGTGCCACGTGTTTCCAGGACAACATCCAAGCAAAACCAGATTGGCATTATGCATAAAGTGTACTCGTTTTTTGTAAGACTAATTATCTAGCCTCGTCCTTCTCCAGTCAAGTGAGGCGACGAGTCAGTCAGAAGAGCGGCCTATGCATGGTTTCCGTGGTGGTAAGGTTGCTGTAACTAGACACAAGCAAACAGAGAGAAACAGAGCACTGGGGGGCTGGAGGCCACGGCCGCCGCCCAGGAATCCTCTCTGCTGATTTATCTGACAGGGGCCGTGACAACTTTCTTGCAGACTCCCAAAGTGTGCTATCTATTAATTGAGACCGTGTCAACGTCGGGGAGATTAAGCGCTCACAGCTGCCCACTGAAAACGCCTTCCCAAGGCCCAGCTGTGGGACACAAATCAGGGGGCCGGCTCTGACCGGCGCCGGCTCAGCCCAGAGCCAACCTCCAGACGAACACAAGTGTCTGTCATCCTGCCCTGAGTTATGGCTAGTTATAGCTATGAAATAGCTGTTGCGTTTCATCTTGGCTCAATTCCATTTTTTATTTTTTATTTTTTAAAGACAGCTTTTTAAAACAAGGTGGTCCAACCAACAAGATGGCCACACAACACACATCACGTTGCAGCCCTGGCAAGGGGCTGGGAGGACGTTCCAATGAGTCGCTACCTATCCTGCCACATGAGCTGGTGGTGACATGAAAAGTCGGAACATTGCGTTGGTACTAGCACAACAGCTCCACAATTGCGACGCTGCCGTTTCAAAGTTGGCTAACAAAGTTGTGTACACCTCCGTGAAGACGGAAAAGCGAGCGGGCTGAAAGCGCCCCCACTGGGTGTGTGTGCCGAGTCGATCCCCGGAAAGCTGAGCTCCGTGGGGAGCCACTAAACACACAACTCTTGACTTCACGTCCTTTCTAAAGAAGGTCCTGCTGTGTGCTGCCCTCCAACCTCCATTAAAAAAGGGCCCACGCCGGCGCTCGCTGGTGTCGCCTCGCTTGACTCCGCCATATCCGCGCTTAAAAGACCTAGCTGTCCTCCCACTGCCTTTGCTTGTCAGAGCCCTGTGTGGTCTCTGCTCGGCTGTGGTGGCCGGGGCCCAGCGCCACAGTGCCAGGATCTCCACAGCAGAGCCATGGATTAAGGGAAATGGGGCTTTTATAATTATACCATCACGATTCTAGTCCTTTCCTGCTGGTCCTTTTAATTAAGTAGATAAATTTCCTCTGGGGAAGACGAGCTTTAACATACTTACCGGCCATTTCAAAGCCAGCCCTTTTTCCACATCTGTGGGAAAGGCCTTTCCCATGTTTTACCGATAGCATTTTCTCCGGCGAGTGACATAATCACATTATGCAAGCCATCGGTAACAAATCATTCCTGTGACCGAGCATAAACACACAAGACATTATCATTCAGATATGTAAAGGAAACTGATAAAGGTATATATTGTGTTATCTTTGGCTCCGGTTGATTGAATGATTGTGGAAGCTGTCACTGAAGGGTGGCGGTGGATCTGGGAGGGTAATGGGCACTCCTGTCACTCCTATCTGTTTGAGTGACAGTGAGAGGGCCAATAATGAGGGGTTTGCCTGGTCACCCTCCCATTCAGCCATGTCACTGGAGGGACCACGCGCTCCCCTCCCGAAGCCAGCCATGCGCCCATGCAGCACCCACCCGTCCCCAGAGAATACACTCTGCAATTCACATGGAACAGAATAATGACTGCGGCTCAGAGTGACAGCCCTCCCAGAGCTGGCTGTTCACCGCTTGACCTAATGCCCTTTGTTTAAAATCCACTGTCAAATGTGACCCTGTACTTCTTAGAAAATATCTGAGAAATTTAGATAGGGGGAGAAATACATAATTTGGTTAGACCAAATATTCCCTAGGCCATTGCCCTAAGCAATATCACACATTAATGAAAGAACATACATTTTGATTTTCTACTTGGCCCAGAAAAAATACCTTTGTTTACTGTTGAATCACTGAATGCATCTACAAACCTAAGGCACATTGTTATTATTTCCCTTGCTACGCTGTGATGGGTTGGGATTCATTTCATGCTGCAGTTCAGCATAACTCATTAAACCAAACAACAAATCAAAATCTCTCCATTAGCTACTGATCAGACCTCACCTTCAGGTGACTGAAAAACAGTCTTTGAGGTGTTTTTGTTACATTGACTCACCATCAAAATGGAATTTACAAACTCTAAACTCTAATCCACAAACCTTTAATCATGTAGTCTGTCTATCAAGGCATAACTCCACACCTAACAGTGAAAACACGTATTTAGGAATACAAAAAAGGCATAGAAATTATCAAAAGGACCACACAAGCTCCGCTGTATGGAAGTTAATCTGATGATTTTTCTACACCCTCTTAAGCAGGTTGTGATCCGTTTTTCATTCCAGAATCTTGAAAGAGGGATAGGATAATCTTAATACCTTTTTTATGGAATAAATGCTGATGCCGTGAAAGAGGAGATTAGGAGTTCATTAATTTATGATTCATTTGCATATTATAAATCCCTCCATATAAAAAAATGAAAAGAGGAAAAAAGCAGACCACACAAACCCATGTGTGTACACGGGCATTTGATGATTTAAGTACATTTTTTTAAAACCCACTCCTAGTAGCACAGACACACACACACACACACACACACAAAACACATCTTCAGTGTATAAGCAGACCCTGGCACTTGGCATTGCTGCTGGGGGTTGTAGTCAATGTAGAGATGGGCAAACATGGAGCTGGGGCACCCGGAAAGTTGGCAGGGCCTCGGTAAACACCAATCACTGTGGAAGTGCCAGTGCAGCTCGTAGGCAAAGCAGCCCCCCGGCCAGCGGTTTGGGCCTGGCTTCCTACAGGAGGTGCCAAGAATGGACTCTCCAAGTGATTAAGGACTGGATGGTTAAGCGTATGTTTAGCACCATCACACCACGACTAAAAAAAAAAAAACACTTTATTTCGTTGTTGAAAAACATTCTTCTTCACAGTTCTTTCCTTTGGCATAACCAAACAGACGAGTAAAAAAAAAAAAGGAAAACTTAAAAGCTTAAGACAGCATTCAGTGTCTCAAGAAGCACTGCAGGTCCTACTCTCAGTACAAGACATGACGGAAGGTGAGTTATTAGGAAGCCGGCCTTGCATTTGCCATTGGGATGCCAAGTTCAATCTAAATCACTTGAAGTTGCCGTTACTTTTGTGTCTGCTGGGCAACTCCTCGGTCCATATTAATGAGCAGGGAGCTACCTAGTGGGCCCAGAGCCAGAGAGCAGGCCCCTGCTTTGACAAGGAGTCGGCCTGGAAACCCCGCTAGCTCCTCTCCAACTCTGGGCCATCTGCAAGGCAAATCAATCAACAGGCAGCAGCAGCGGCGGCCAGTGCAGCACTTCTGCAGAGGGAGGCTTCAGTACCTCCACCCCCTCCTCCCCCCTCCCCTCCCCCCTCCCCTCCACTCCCCCCCTACTCCATGCTGAAATGATCTCCTCCTCCTTGGAGGCTATCTGTCTCTGTCAGGAGTCGTGGCTGTCTCCTCGCTGCAGCTCCCTAGGCTGGGGGTCCCTGGAAGAGACACTGTAATGAACACTACACAGGCCTTCCACTGCTGGAGAGAATATCAACCAGAGAGAGAAAGAGAGAGAGAGATGGTGTGTTTATGTAGCTAATCTTTTCATTATGTTTTAGAGCAAATGGTGGAGCCGTATAAAAAAATTTAAATAAACAACAGCTCAAAAGAATGGCATGACACCAAAACAATAGCACACCTCTCTGTGATCACCACCTTAGAATGACATACAGGAAAAGTTCAACTGCGCTACCCTCTCCAACCTTGTAGAATACAGAACATGAACTTAGCATTCTGATTGCAGGTCGATCCTTCAACATTATATTCCACAAATCATTGAATGCAGCGCGGTTAACAGCAAGAGACATGTGAGCCTCTCAGAGCGAGTCAGCTCTCAGATCACTCCCTTTGCTGCTGTACGAACGGCAAGCCAAGGATGAAAGCAGAGGAGACGATCAAATCCGATAGAAAAACCTTGTGTCGTCTCACTAAATAGAAGATTAAACCCAGTCCTGTTGCTATGGTTGCGGGGGGTGGGGGTGGGGGGGGGAGTCGAGTCGAACTGGGAAAGGCAAAGCATAACCCCACCCCCTCATTGATCACCTGGTTAAACTTTCATCATATCGGGTGCGGATGAGGGAGACGGCTTCATTGGGTTGGTGGCCTCGTAACAAGTTGGATTAAAAGATCCAATAAAAATGCTGACAACGGGGGCGTTCATTTTCCTCTGATGGCTGGGAAAGCCCAGGCATATTGTTGGGGCCTTTCCTGTTGTCTGTGGGTCGAACACTATCATTATAAGCAATAGGGCCAGTGCAGAGAGAGAAAACAAAGAAACCATTTAGTAACCTATTTATTAAATAAATGTAATGGAAGTGTATCTGTGGCAGGACTGGAGGGCAGACATAATGAATGGGTGCTCTAAAGTCATTTAGAACAGATAGAAACTAGTTTAGTTTAATTAGATTCTCCAGAGGGGCGCGTGTGTGTGCGTGTGTGTGTGCGTGTGTGTCTGTGTGTGTGTGTGTGTGTGTGTGTGTGTGTGTGTGTGTGTGTTGGGGGGAGGTGGGGAGTGTCCCAATTCTCTTTCAACCACATCTCTAAAGTTGTATTCAATACTATCTTGCATAGGCACGCTATAAAATGCCTGCTAATTGTATCGTAAATTATTATGAGTTTAAAAAACAATATGTCTAATGTTATGAGCAGATCTAGACCAACAATAAACTAAACCTTTGAACAAAGCAAAACGAAAATTAACGTGATTGCCTTTGTGTGGAAATAAAGATTTAATATAGAACTGATGCCATTTATCCTCACATTTGACGTTTTTATTGACAAGCTACTTATAGAGATTTTAGTCTAAAGGCTGATTTCATTGATGATCTTTCGATTATCAACGCGCTAAGTTCATACTTTCAGACACAATCCAGCCATAAGCCACCTGGCATATAAAGGTAACAGAGAGAGACGGAGCTAGGAGGTATTGATCACGTTGGCTCATCGCATCTCTTTCAACTCTGACTTTGAGCAGCTTTCGCTCTGCAAGAAGTTAACGGGATTTTTCCTTCCAAAAGGCTAGCCAATAAAATCCTCTATGTTATTTTCTCTTGACGATAGTCTGAATAACCTAGAGTTATCGCATATAACCTCCTTGGCTTTGAACCACTTAAAACATGTCAAACAGTTATTAAAAGTAGAAAGGAAATGGTTAACCCGTCATGACCAACGATTTATCAGTTCAAAGTGTTTATTTGAATTTTCAGAACACAAGTACCCATGCTAAAATGTTCAGAAAGAAAAAGAAACAAAAACAGACCCACAAACGGTGAAAAAATGCTGCCTATCCACCCTCTCCAGAGACAAAGAGGTCTGACTATGGCTCTGTCCCAGGATCTGTTGCACAGGTACAGATGGCCATTTAACAGAGCGTAAGAATTGAATCCAACCAACCGGGATCACCGGATATCCCGTCACCTGCGGACAATTCCTAACCTCCTCTTCATTAGTTCTCAGTTAAAACTAAATACATCAGAAAGGATACTGCCACTGTGTTATCAATAGATGGGCTTTAATGCTCGTTCTAAAGCAGCACTGATTACTAACAGCTTCGGTAATATGCAATCCTTGTTTTGACTCAAACCCAAGTCCAAAAATAAAATAAAGAATGTAAGGCAATAAACTGTGTAGTATTCAAAAGGACACCTAACTGAATGACCCTACATGGTAATCAATAAGAACAATGCATGTTCCTATAAACAGACCGCTACACCTGATGATACATTTATTGGATAGAAAAAAAAAATGGTAATGGGAGCAAAGGATTGACCCAATTACCCTTATCAATGGGGCATTGCCTGCAGCTGGACCTATGCCTGACCTATGGGGTCACAGGTTGAAAAGGACAACCCCGCTCGACCCCTAGAAACGTACAAAAACAAGGACATTTGTAATGATGTTGTAAAAGGTGGGTTTGTACTTCTGAATAAGAGTAAGATTGAGTTTAGCTTTGTTGATATAAAATAAACGATGGCTGCATGTTTGTATGAGTCTTACGACGTTGACTCGTTTCGATATTGTTGACAAACGAATGAGAGGGGAACGCTAAGACTAAAAGCCGATCTCACGTGACCTGACCAATTGCCTGGCCAGGAATCCGAGGTGTTTGTCTCAAAATGGTAGGAGAGGGAGTCATTTCGTCTACAAAGTCTGGCTGGCCTCAACAAAAAAAAAGTTTCAGGTTGACTTGCCATGTGTTAATGAAGCGTTAGTGAAGCACCAGCTCCGTCAGTAAGCAAACTGAAGCACCTCAGGACACGCATCCACTCATTAATACTGAGACATGAGCTGACAACGGTCCCTGCTTGACCTCTCAGACTCACTAAACAATGCACTATTTGTGGAACAGAATCGAGTAGAGAGAAGAAGAAAAAAACTAAATACAAATAAAAAACAGTGCAACTGGCCAGAAAGAAAAGCAACTTATTGAACTTTATTGAGAGAGAACGTCAGGTTCACTGCTGCACGACCCACCTCTCATTTGGTGGAAGGATAATAGGGATTTGGGGGGTTCCATGCATCGCTGCACACCAGAAGGTTGCCGTGTTTGCCACTGGATAACTAGAGGGCTATATCAACATGTTTACCCCATTTCTTATGGAAAAAAAGTTCCTTTCATTTTGGGTATTGTTCATGGACATAACATAAGACACAAAACAAATAACATAAGACTGGTGTCTCTGTAATGATAGAATATGCCTTTTGCCCTATCGTGGGTTTGTCTGTGGGATGAGTAGTGTTCGTAAACAGAGGTCACGCTAATGTTTTGTTGATTAAACCAGCTACCAGCTGCCATGCGTCTGTTGCGCTGTGCAATACATTATTGGAGTTATCAGTGTGAAATCGTTTAAATTTACTGCTTATACCAGGATGATGCACACATTCACCTTCCATCAGGGAATACAAATTATATTGGGGAATGAATGACATGAAGGGAATATTTGAGGTTGCAACTATTATCATTGTGTCTTGTCCAGCATGATTGTCGATACTCATGTTTATACATACATAATAAAATGATGCAGTGGCCTATTATTATTTTTATTGACTTGTGTCATGGGGGAAATGCTGACAAGTTTCAGCATGGAAAAATATAGAAAAATACTGTATTATATGTACTATTACACAATAAACTGAATAAAAACTATTGCATAAGCCATTCTGTATTTGAAAGAGAGATTGTGAGAGTGGCAAACTGTAAAATGAGGAAAGTGTTGCTTTAGTGTTGCCGCTGTCGAGTCACATTCAAAGTCTCTGAGTATTAACGTATGCTGCTGAAGAAGCCATTAGCACTTCACATGTCAATACTGTTCAATTAAAGGTGCGGAATGAAGACATCCTGGATACAACAGACATTACTTTGAAAGGAATACAAACTATAACATACAATGCAGTCATTGATTAGTTGATTAGAGTTCAAACTAGTGTCCTATTCCTTTCTGCTCTCACAGGCCAAGGACCTTCCTTCCCCATTGCCTCTGCTATTGATTGCCTGTTTCCCCCTCCATCATTCAGACTTCAAGGTGACCCATAACTAATAGAGGAATCTGTAGAGACTCCCTGACCTGAGAATAAGCCTAGCTTTCTTCCCGGGTATGTGTGTGTGTGTGTGTGTGCGTGTGTGTGTGTGTGTGTGTGCGTGCGTGGGGTTTGATCCGATGCCTCTTCGCTGGACTCATTTGGACTCCAGAGAGAGAGAGGAGCCTGTTTCTATTAGGTTCAGATATGCCAGATATACTATACTTTGAGGCCAAGGCAACAGGAGATCTACCGCTTTCCCAGTGAAAAATGCTTCCGTCTTCCCACCTTACCTCTAACAAACCAGCACAAACAGCTGCGGTATTTAGGTCAGGTTTAGGATTGTTCGTGTCCTCGGCTAATGTTATTGTCCATGGTGCTTAGTGTAAGGGTTCCAAAGAGCTGCCTCACAGCGTAGGTAGGCAGCGGTCTGCCAGCGCTTTAACGTATCTCTCCCTCTTTGTTCCCCGAGGGTGATAAAGAAGGACCATCTGTTACTGAGAGTTCTTTCATTATCAGCCGAGAGTAGGAGAGGGTCACCTGAGCAAACCAAGACTCTGACAGTGCAGCCATTATGCAACACTGGAGATAATCTTGGAGGGCCGAAAGAGATGGGGGTGGGAGGAGCTGTTGAAGAGGGTGTCTCTCTTTTCAAAGTTGTCAGTGTAGTGGGCCTCTCCACTAAGACCAACAATGACCAGTAGATACAAATAGCCTTCATTCAACCGGCATTCAAGCCAAACATTTCCCACTCCAACCATTGAGAGGAAACGAGACATGGCTATTGGTGTGCGGTAACATTCGCAGAATTCCCCCCTCGAACAACAAGCACTTGACCCCTTTCCACATACGCTGGAGTGTCCTTTCCAGGGTAATGGCATTTTTACATAATGCCATTAGTAAGCTGGGAGCTTGAAATGGCTCCGCTCGCGTCCAGCTTTGCAAAGGGAGCTAACGCGGAGTGAGTAGGGTGCAGTGCCCTTGTGATTGCCTGACGGGAACTGGGATGTAGCCTGTGTCTCCTTCACTGACTGGCAGGGGTCCTGGGGGTGCAGGGGAGGGGGGAAGGGCACACAATGCACAAGTGTGGGCAGACAATTTACCAACAACAGCAAACACACGCATGACCCTTTTACAGTGTAAAGCAAAGCAGGTGTGCTTAGTCAAACCCAGATGTTCGTCTGTGAGCAGCACAGTCGTAGAAAAAGGATATCAGATAGAGGTCAGGCAGAGAGCCCAGAGCAGGTCCCCCCTATCCAGGCCCTGCCTGCGGGACCAATACACCGCGAGTGTCTGTGGGAGGAGCGGCTCCGGACTGTCCCTGACTTTCCCCAAACACACCACAGGGAGTCCGGGAGAAGTCTCCCGACCTCACCCCCTCCATCTGACCCTCTCGGCCCCGACCGGGACTTCTCGGGCCAGCTGTAACATTGATCTTCCAGGGCTAGAGTTTCAGGGGGTCTGAAAAACGATCTTCTTGTTGGCAAATGGATAGCACGGCGTGCCACCTCTGGGGGTCGTCAGTTCAGAGGGGGCCCGGGGGGTCGTGTGGCTGAGTGGTGAGGGCCAGGAATGCGCAAAGCCAGGGAGACAGAGATACTAATGTGTCCGGCAGGCCCTGGGGGGCCAGGAGTGTTTCTTTGGCCAGGTGAACTGGTCAGCAGTCTCTCACTCTGTCTCTCACTCACTCCTACCCTCTGTCTCATTGTCTCTCACCCAAAACAACACATGCTATGTAAAAAAATTTAAAAGGACAATGATGCATTAGAAACTGTCACTGCAGCAAATATAAACACAGCCTGAAATAGCTTAGTGAAAACCAGCCAAGATAAAAAAAAAAGAGAGAGACATCTGAACCATTATTAAATCAATATAACTATGATAGCTAGAGCTACGTTTCTTCAACGTAACATTTTCAGAACTGTCACATTTCTCCCTGCGCTAAATGTAGTGACACAGTTTTATTCTGATACATGCTAAGGTTACAGTAAGCCAAGAGCAAACTGTCTGATTCATCTGTATGCCTCACATAATAACCTAGAGCACCGCGGAAGTCTCTTCTTTGCTTAGACTTGAAGCATTTCAACCATATTTCAGGAGCCCATCTCACCGGTCACGAATTCAAGCAGAGGAGAACCTGAACTCAGCATTCAGATCACAGTACAGTGGATCAACGATGCAAAGGCTAGCGCAAGGAGATTCATTATCTATGGGCTGCTGGGAGTATTTAAGCAGATTCCATTTCAGATAATTCCTTCACGGAGCAAACAACCCGTCTGTGGGCAGCATTTTCACCCCCCCCCCCCCACACACACACACACACTGTTCTCACCACCCCACTCCGCCTCTCTGACTTATAGAGTCTGACTTATCTTGTCTGCGGCCTTATTATCGCCTGCCTCGCCGCCGCGACGAGGAATGCCTCTCCATTTGTCCAATGCGAGTGAGCCGGCACGTGTTAGCAGCTCATCTGTGGTGCTGCCTCCTCAGCTGGCTCTGGCATGATTAGATGATAAGCTATATCTGCATCGGGCAGAACCCCATCAGCATCCCTCTGACACGCCGACGGCTGGCGCGGCCGCTGCACCCTCAATCCTGTCGCCTGGCTCATGCATAGCGACGCGCAATAAAAAAGGGGGTACACACGAAGTTCCCGGGGTACACATGACGGAGCCGAGCGAGCTTTATGGATGGGAGCAGGTCAACCCCACGGTGGAAGGGAGGAGGAAGGGCGCTGAGCGGGACAGGGCAACCTCTGTTTATTTATGGTTCTCTCCTGGTTTAACGGCTCATGACCTGCCAGCTTTATTAAACTGGGCTTTGAGCGCGCGCACTGTGGCACTAAAACTTCCTGATGGCTGAGGGAGATCAATCCCAGCCCATGCTTGCAGGAATAACTGCAGAGCGATGGTGCCGTCATCGCACAGGTAAGCCCAACAGGGTCATGGGTTAAATGTGCCATTTTATGAACTGAATCAGCTTTCATATGATAGGAGTTTGGGGGAAAAAGCTTACTTCGCATAGTCATAAGCAGATCGTGGTATTTGCTTTGAAGGAAATTGAGTGAATGTAAAGCTCAAACCAAATAAAATCTGAATAAAGGAATATGCCCAGTAGGAGCCATGTATTATTGTGCTTAATTAATAATAATAATAATAATTATAATAACATTAATAATACTTTACAAACACAGGAAGCATTGACAAATAAAAACAGATAGCCTGCTTTAAATAAGAAGCAAAATAAAATGCCCACAACATAATTAATCTGGACGTATTTGATATTCCACTGCAAAGCATCTTTTATCTGCATGAAAGGAAAAGGTTTATGCCATTGTTCCTTAGTTCAGGAATGTTGTACTATGGTGGCGTGTTCAAAGTACTTTGAGTGTAAAAGACTTCACTCACATCGACAGTCTTTGAGGTTACTATCCACTAAGGTGTAAAATGTGGCAGGCTGCTGTAAACTTCGGTGGAAGACTTATAAAATGTCCACCTCCAAGACTACAGGCTGAAACAGTGTTTTTAGAACTTTCACACGAGTCTTACATTCATACGATTATAATAATAATAATAATAATAATAATTTTACTATATATATATATATATATATATATATATATA
>JAVQIZ010018777.1:0-10610 GCA_036023535.2 Galaxias brevipinnis | reverse complement strand
CCCCCCCCCCCCCCCCCCCCCCCCCCCCCCCCCCCCCCCCCCCCCCCCCCCCCCCCCCCCCCCCCCCCCCCGCCCCCCCCCACCTCGAAAGAAAACATACACTATTTTCATTTGAAACTGCTTTAGGGATTAAGGCTTGGAGCTCTAGAAAAAATGCATTAAAATAATCCACCATTTGCATGTTTTATCCTCACAAAGGAAGCTCAAACACCAACCCCCACTCTATTTGCCCCTCCCCCATCCACACACGAGCACACAGAAATGTGTGTGCGCACACACACGCACAACACATACAAACATTAATGTATTTGCATATGCACACAGTCACCAACCAGAACACACACACACACACACACACACACACACACACACACACACACACACACACACATACAGATCAACCAGCTGGCATCTGGTCTGTGCGCTCCATACAAGCCTCACAAAACACATTATTCACTACAATACATCACATCACATTCCCTCAATGTCACAGCTTGTGCTAGGCAGAGAGTGAGGAAAGGTAGCAAAAAGAAAACCGCTATTTGTACTCCCCTATCTGTAAAAGGACAGATTGAATCTCAATATATAGAGAATAATTAAAGTTCAATTTAGTTTTTAGATTAAATAAAATAGACAAAGGTTGTACCATTTTAGAGTGGCTGATACTACATTCAAATCACAGACTAGGTTGGTCTGTCAACATGTAGGATAACGAAAGAATGCTATGTAGGTTTCTGTCTGAGTGTGAGCTTTTGTGTCGTATCTAGGTTACTGTTGTGTGTGCCGGTGTGAGTAATAGAGAAACATGCATACAAGCATGTCAACTGCTAACATTCTTTTGTGTGTCTGTCTGTTTGGGTTTCTGTCTGTCTATCTGTTTGTCTGTCTAAGTTTGCAAGCACCTGACCGGAGAGTGTAGGTGCCTATGCTCCTGCTATAGAGCACGAGGGGATACTAACAGCTGGCTCATACTTGACTTCATATCGACCTGTTTTGCATTCACCTGTTAGTGAGCCGAACCTAATGAATCCACAGAGTGCCTAGCACAACTGACCTGCATTTCACCTTCCAGTGCAAAGCAAGCAAGTCTGGCTGACCGTTTTCATCAGTATGGGGCACCATGCAAATCAGTGGAATAGCCAGAACAACAAAGGTTTTTGGTATTCTTCTAAATGAGAGAGCGCCTTGTTTTATGTGTGCCTATAATTGCCATGTAACACTATTAGCTGTAACTGACTGTAAAATCCTAAAACAACGAAACGCACAGTAGACAGTGAGGACTGTAGAATATATGGGTAAAAGTGACATGTTTAAATAAAGCATCTTTAAAACCCTCAGCTGTTCTTCTATTCATCACTGTCAGGTCATGCTGACTGTGAAGATCAATGGTCTAACCAGTTAACTACATTTAGGACACTTGTCAACGTTTACAACTCAGCTAATACCAATTTATGAGCAGAATATAATTCTGCTGTAACAGATACTGTGCTGCCATAGTACTAGGCTCCATTTACCGTAAGACCCAGATGACCTTGCCCTTGCTACAGCCAATAACCCATCCCAAGAATTGGATTCCATTGAAACATTCATTTGACTATGTAAATAGCTATTTAAATTGGAGAAAGTTGCAGCGTCAGATGCTTGGCTTTCCCTCCCTGCACTCCTCTCTTCCCCACCTCTCCTTTTTTCCCACCCTCCCTCCTTTGCTCTCACGGCTCTCCCGGCGCTCGCCTGTGTTTGGGCTGCAACTGTGAGAGGTCACCGCCTGCCTTGTTCTCACACGTGGAGTGTGTGTGTGTGTCTGTGTGTGCGTTCAGGGAGAGAGAGAGAGACTGTGGATGAGTGCATGAATGAGTGTGTATGTGTGAGAATGAGTGCCTAAACGGTTGTGTGTGTGTGTGTGTGTGTGTGTGTGTGTGTGTGCATGTAGCCCCGCAGAGTGTGTGAGTAGATGTGTGCGTTGGGGAGCCTTGCTAGCTCAGTGCCAGGTCTCACTAATGAGTCTGTCAGGCACTGCTAGCGACGGCGTGCTCCCCTGGCTCAGCGCGCTCCTACAGACAGACTATGATTAGCCGGGCCAATGGCATGCCACTGGGCCAGATTAAACAGTCACTGTGCCGACTGTGCCGAGAGGGAACACACACACACACATGCACGCGCGCACGCACACACACACACAGGCATAATCATTTCACTCATTAGCCTGCCGTAATATAACATCTAACACTGATACAGCATAAGTAAAGTGAAGAATGTTTAGTAGTAAACTGCATTAGTTACAGTACTTCTGCTCATATGCAGACACAGGACTGTGTCTAAACCACCATAAAATCCAATAAAAGACACATTTTATTCATCAATACCATGTGTGCGCTTAAAAAAAAACACCAAAAAAACGTGTGCAAGTATTTATTGCTTTATTGAATTTCCGTCTTGTTCTAATCTTGCAGATCATTCAGAATCTATGCCGCTTCTTCTGGCACTAACAGCTCTGAACATCCTCATTAAAGTGACACGATTCTCTAATTACAGCTAATGACAGGGGGGCAGATGAATTGGAAGATGTGCACAAGAGGACAGTCCAGGGGACACCTGGTATTTAATTTCTTCACTACCAACTAGTGGCTGTACCTGGCAGACAAGTGGTGCTGTTCAGGTTGCGGCTGGAACAGCTACAGAATAGACCTGAGCAAGACGTTTCTTTTGGACGTGATGACAGACTTTGGTGACACCTCTATTATCTCAGGACACATTGTATCTCGAATGAGGCTTTTGCTGACGTAGCTGAGGACTTTATCTGATCATGCAAACTGTCCATCAATTTGTGAGAAAAGGGGTTGAGGCCCAAATAGCCC
Organism: Galaxias brevipinnis; assembly: GCA_036023535.2. NCBI lineage: Eukaryota > Metazoa > Chordata > Actinopteri > Galaxiiformes > Galaxiidae > Galaxias > Galaxias brevipinnis. The sequence continues at coordinate 7,755 of JAVQIZ010018777.1, read as the reverse complement.
TATCTTGATTAGTTTAATTAATCAGGAAATAATGTCTCTCATCCTGCTCCCCCCCTCTATCTTTCTCTCTCTCGCTGGCTCTCTCTCACTCTCATTATCGCTCTCTCCTTCTCTCTATCTTTCACAACAAACACTCAACTTAAACATAAACCTAACTTTGTTCTCTCTTCCTTATTTCATCCATCTGTCTATCGTGCTTTATTGTCAAGTAATGTATTTCATTATCTTTGTGTGTTTTCAAGGTTTCTCTCCATACCAACTGTCTGTGATTTTTTGGCACATAGTTTCAAACAATAGTTGCCTGGACCCTGGTCAGTGGCTATACTGTCTCCCGTCTCTAATGTGGTAGAGTATTTATATTTCTGTCTCGTGTGCTTATCAGATAGATTTTTGAGCATGCCATTTTTTTGAGTTCTTAATTGTGAAGTATTGGTTTGTCCTGGTTGGATCTGGCGGGATCCATCATTGTCAAATTAACCTTAAAGCATAAACTACACTGTTACTAAATTTGCCGTTTCTCTCAAATATGTATATTTTCCACTTTTATTTCATGTTGAAATATCGCAGAAATAACCCTTTGTTTACTCAAATCTAATCACCAAACTATGGTTCATTCAATTTCTGTCTTACAGTGAAGCACCCCCTCCCCCAAACCCCAATAGCATATTTATCATGATGCCATATGCCCCAACACAACGCTGCCTCTATTCTCAGGCTCCAATGTGCAGAATGTGATATACTGCACAGTACAATGAAGTAATTGTGTTTTCTCCCTTGAGGGAAAATGTGAGGAGGGACAAAAAAGTCTGTGAAGCATGTATGCTTTGAATCTTTATAAGCACCCTCAATTTGAGTGAGGAAAACTTGTAGTGAGAATGTACTTTAAAAGGCCTGACTTTCTGCATAATCTTCATGGATGTTTTTTTAGCACCGTTAATAAGTATTATAAAAAATATAAAAATCATTCATAAAAAGATATATGCACTGTTTGTTGGAAAACATAACTTAAAATGCCCTAATACCTTATTTTTTACATTGCTATCAGTAGTGCAGTCATGTAGTACGAGTATTGAGCCATTATTTGGCTTCAACAATGAATATGGCAAAACAAAAGTATACTAATGCACACAGATCAATAACAGTCCTTTCATGTCCACACACAGAAAACTGAGGTGTGTGTGTGTGTGTGTGTGTGTGTGTGTGTGTGTGTGCATGTGCGTGCGTGTGTGTGTGTGTGGACCTAATCATTTCTAATAGATTTTTCTCTGTTAACTTTGATTTTGATTATATTATTTTATATCATATCAAATCATAACTGAATGGAGACAATTTCCTTGAAAAATATATAAAGAGCTGAGGCTTCATTAAAAGCCTGTGTGTCCTTGCAACGGAAAATGTAATATTACTGTAATGTCTTTCATGATCACCTTGAAATTGATCAAAGATGGGTGGAAAACTATTTAAGATTGGTGGAAATACAACACATATGTTTCACTCATTCATATGTATCATATTAAAATCTATCAACTGGGAAATGCCAAATGATCCTTTATAACTGCAGGATCATGAAGTTTGTTAAAAAGACAATAAACTGATTTGCCCCAGAATTAAAGAACAAGAAAAACAAACAAAAGGTCGCCTTTTGGCTTTGTACAAACAAACGGCAGAAAACCAATTTCCTTTCTAACAGGATGTCCGCTTGCTCACACGTTTTACAACCCTGACTCAAAGGTGTAAAGATCAAGTTAACCTATGTTTTGAATGAGTACTGATATAGATATATAGAAAGATATATACATATCCAAACATGCACATTGTTGATTGTTGGCAGTGAGTACTGTCAATAGCCGAAAGCACAAAGCACAGGAACAGACAAAAACTGTTTGGTGGACAGTGATTGGTCATTGGTTTGATACTTTACTGTAGTACAATCACCAGAAGCTCATATAGATGGTCAGACTAAGTGTCAACAGACAAGCAATTGTCTTTTCCATTTCCTCCTGGCATTCCTTTCATGAGTCAGCAGCAGTGTCAAAATATTGTGTTTCTTGGTCTTTAGAACCACACTTTAAGCTTTTCTGAGAGGAAGATAATCTTGTTACCTTGTTTTCCTTGGAATGGAGAATAAATATTAATTTCTCAGTGACAATCAGCGGGTGGGTAAAAATAATTAATCGCACCAACCCCCTCCCATTTCATTTTCCATGTAATTAAATCAGTTAAACGTTATAAAAACATGTAAACTCATCAATGACTGTGAGCCATTTGCATTTTTAATCATGGCAAATTAATTCTAATACGCGAGTGACTTTGTGGCAATGACAGAGCGGGCCTATTGTATGTCTGTCACAGTAGCTTAATTCTACCATCATATCCCTTACATTCTACTATGCTAATTTACCTTTTTTATGAGGCTTTATTTATAAATCAACAACCAACCATGGCTTTTAACTCATAATCTCCGATTAGTACACTTTTCAGTTTAAACATTGTAGATGTCACCGCCTTTACAAGCAACTCCCCAGGAGACAAAACTGTCGTAGTAATGAAGGAAATAAATAAGTGTGACTAACTCCCCTAACATTTTAACACAAAACCTGATATGTTGTATTTAATAAAAGCAAATAATTCTTGAATTGGATAACAGGAAGATATTACCACCATAGATTATGTGTAATGCGTACAGTAAATTTGCATGCATTCCTGGTGGTGTACAGGATACTGATTTTTTAAGATCGCACAAAAGAAACTCCTGTCATCCAACCAACCAAAATCTGACAATATGTTTCTTGTCTACTGGACTGGTTGATTACCAGCCCTTATTTCTAAGTGAACAGCTTGCCACACTGGCTTCATAATAATAAAATACCAGTTTATTTTAGTCATATCAATTATTCATACATATATACATAAGTACTGCATTAGCCCTATTCAAAACAAAAGGCTAGTGTACGCGATAGTTTATTCACATGCGGCCTCAGCAGTTCTACCAGAGATCAAATTCACGTGTAGAATGAGCTTAGTAGACGTGTCCTTATTGTAGCTCATGTGAAGAACGACAGCAGCGAAGGGCAGTTTATAGCCAACCACTTTTAAAATATAACATTATTTTGGAGTGAAATGGTGCAAAAAATAAGCTGCATTATCTATTGGCTGCAATCTAAGTAAATGTAAAACAGCTAACGTTGTACAGCAATAGGGTAATCAAAAACCAGTTCACATTTAAAAAAGGTTTCAGGAAAAAAAATATAAAGTCAGTAGTACTCCTCCTCAATTAGTGATGTGAGGGATAATGAAGGCACATGCAACACTTCATTACTATGTCTCCATTATTAGCATGCAAGTCTCCTTCTTAATGTACTGCTCTTGCTCTCATTAGAATATCCTAAAGAAAACAGTACTGAAATGGAAGAAATTAATAATGCAGGCACAGTATTACAAAGTTTGGGGTTCTTATGTTTACTGTCTTCCTTCCTTCTTGTGCAGTCATCTCACTCATCTGACCTCTGAAAACGGTTTTGCTAAATATAGCCTGAGAGCAGAGTTGTATGTGCTGATTCAGCTGGACAGGTACATTGAAAGTGTATTAATTTTCTCGTAAGCGAAGACAGTGCTTTTCAACATTTAAAAAAAACCCACCTTGCTTATATTCTCGTGCCTTCACGTAATATCTTTGGTTTCAGTATGAAAAATTACCAGTTCTCGTGCCTTCACGTAATATCTTTGGTTTCAGTATGAAAAATTACCAAATTTTGTACAATCCCCCATCTCAATTCAGTCGCAGACAGACAAATCTACATGTTTCTTACAGAAATGAAACCATATAATGCATATCAAGCATCAGCATTTCAAAAATGCTTCATCACTAACATACATGAGAAGTTTACAATTAATCCACACCAGTAGTAGTACAGCCATGCTGATCTTTATGCTCATACCAGCAGTTAAATATTGAGCAAATCATAGTCAGTTTATGATCATAAAAGCTTTCACCTCAGAGCGTACGCTAAACCTTCTAAAGGCATCTTGCCTTTTCAACAGTTTTATAATACTGACTATATTTCAGAGAAGCGGACTTTATATGTTCCATGTAAAGTATGCACGATGCAAGAGTTACTATGGAGATGCACAGTGTTCCACTGTGCTTTGTGGTGCACTGAGGGCTGTTCCATAGTGGTGAAAGAGAGCAGCTGTCTTTACCTTTGGCAGGCAAACAGACTCATTAAGTTTGGCCGTGTTTGTTTTTGTGCCTGATACCTAGCCTTAAGCAAACATTGCCCTATCTCCTCAATGCAGCCATCACAGCCTCAACATTTCCTTTTCTATTGTGTAGGGAAGGCACTGCCGGTTACAGTCCACCATACGTTTCCCTGTAAGCACTTGCAAGGCTGCCAATTGCTCTCAAAGAATGTGTGGTTAATTTAGTAATTTGCTATGGCTTGACCTAACTCTACAACTGAGAAACTCACAAGTCCATGACAAGAAAAGTTTAGATTTCAATTTGAGAAAGAACTGACAGTGAATGGAATACTAAAATTACATAAATAACTACTGAATAATTGAGATACATTGTTGATGTCAATGAACTTAATCTATTTAGCATTTTGTTCTCTTTTCAATAAAGTATTTTCAGCAAATAAAATGTATGCTGTTCTTCAGTATAGTTTGGAATATTTCTCTGGACATATTTTTTACTGTTTGTCAACCAAAGGGTCACAATGCATTGTGGAATCAGTCCCTAATGTGGAGTAATGAGGCTGTCATGGTGGAGCAATCTCTGCTTGTTTGAGTTTGACTCATGTTGTAGATTCAATTAAATCAGCTGAAGTCAACCTGGCCGCTGGCCAGTTTGGTAATGGGTGACCTCATTCAAACAATGCTCTGACATATTGAAACAATAAGAGGAAGGGTTTTGAGCCATTTGCAAAAGCAAACTCTACTCAAAGACTACAGTAAAAACATTATATGACAGTATATTCAGATGCCTTTTGCTTTAGATTGCTAGCTGCTATGGTAAAGCAGTTACAATAAAGTGCAACATGTTAGTCCCCTGCCTTGCTGCTGCATTGTGTAGTTGACATAGCACTTAGATTGGGTTCAATTTACCTTCTAATACAAGATTGGAAGCGCCTAGAAAACCTTTCTGATCTTGCAAGCAGGTACTTACATAAAATACACAACCACAGAATTTAAAAATGAGTAGCAGGCCATTTCTAACACACTGAGAATGTCGACAACTACAGTAGCCATCCTTGTTTCAGTCGACCTCGAGAAATTACAAATCCCTAATACTGTGTGTGACGGTCAGTCACGGTCACAGAGAAAATAGTTTTTTCAGTTACAATCTAAGGAATTGACAGACTGTCATAACGTAAATACTACTTGCTTCTAAACTACAAGGACAAAATATATCCATTTCTGTTCAAAAACCAAAAAATATTGCCACAATTAATAAAATATGTTCCATATGTCAAATTTTAGAACAGGGACCCAATCGGCAAAGTTGGTTGTGTCAGATGTTTGTTTTCTTATGGTAAAAAATTTTGACTTTACAAAGATGTTGTAGAATTCTTTCCAGCACATGTATAAAAACATAGCATAAAATAAAAATATTTTTCATTGGTCAAATGTTTTCCTAACTCATATGGGATTTGATAGTTCAATAGATAAAAGCGCAAAAGCAGTAAAACACTGACACATAAAACCCTGTACACACACAGACACACGGTAACTGAACCTCATTAAGCAGCATTCCCCCTGGCCCTTATTCAATTAGAATTTAAAACTCAGGACAATTAGCTACAGATTGGTCTCAGCTCGGAGCACTGCTCCTGCTCTCAAGGCTTTGAGATGACTTAATTACTGTCACCTCTAGGAACCATGCAATGGCATGGAGAGGGAGCATACTTGGAGACATGGAGTACCTGACAACCCAGAATAATTGAGGTTCAGATTATTGATCTTTCCACACAGATCTTAAATTTAAGGGCTGACCAGGCTAGAGGGCAAAATGAGAGGACACTGAAAATATGCAAATATATAGACATTATGGTGTTTTAGTGGGTAATACACCTCATCCTTATGCAAATGTATTCTAATGGCTATACTGTACACTTGCCAGACCAACATGTTTATTTTGGTTTGTAACATTACAAGTATATATAAGAAAAATTGTGGGACGCTTTAGCTTACATGTATAGGCAATGTGGAAATATGGGTTTATAAAGGGGCAAGACAGATTTACCTGTATTCAAGCTAAATTGAGTTTATATAACGCTTAAAGATATCTGCAGTGCAAGCAAGACAGAGCGCACATAAACATCTGAGAGCTCAATGTACTTTGCTGGTCACATGATGCCCAGTCTCATTATATTGTGCTTGTCAGAAGAAGGGAAAGGAAATCAAGCTCTTTGTAGCAATGGGGTATGATTATGTGTGTTTGTGTAAATGTTTTGTGCACATTTGAAAGAGCGTATGCGATCCAAAAGTCTTTCACCAAATGGCAAAAATATCTGTCATCTTGGAATATCTCATCACCCCATCAAAGCACCTGTTCTGCTTTGGCTGCCTTAAGTATTTCAGAATAATGGCCAATCCCTACGATAACTTCCAAAAGATTCAACTTGAATGATATTAAACAATGAATACAGCTAAACTGCTGTATGTGGCAATGAATACACTACTTAAGTTCCTTAATATGATTTGCAACTAAAGGTAAAGGCAATCATTTCCAAATAGGATTTTCAATTAAACATTGTTTCCCTTATTCTGAAATTTGAATATGTGAATAAATTAATCAGAAATTAGTTGAGTTCTTTGACAGGTAGGGATTCAGTCAGGTATTATGAATTCTTGTCTGTGGTAGCATAAACGACATGGTCTCCGTTAAGTAAGAAAGTGGTCTGAGGTTCTGCCCGTGTGAAAACCAAAGCCATGATACTCCGTACTCAAAACCAAGTGCTACAGTTTTAGTAAAAATAAATGCTGGATACATGCCAGAAGACATTAGTCATTCATCCAACAAGTTCCACAAAGCAAACCACAAAGTGCCCCACTACAATTTCCATTTCTTGAATTCTAAGCATGTAAGCAAATTGTGAAGATCTTACAAGAATTTAGAAGCATTGAACATCCTGAAAACAACACTGTCTTGCTTGATGAATCTTTTTTAAAGGGGTGGGTGCGACCAGTTAATGGTGAAGCCTATAGTTCAATGAAGGAAAGACTGACTGAGGAGGAGAGTGGAAGGCGGATGCAAAGGGGATTAGGGAGGACACCAGTTTTTCAATGCAGCAGGTAAACAAGTTGATCTATAGTAATCAAAGCATTAGGTAACATGAGCTGTAGATTGGCTAGTGTTATATCGCATTTTAGCAAGGTGGTCCCTATAGTTTGTTTGCGTATTTCAAAGTTACGTAACCTTTCCAATCGCAATGTTCAGAATCTTTCCGCAATACCACATTATGTAAAACATGCTGACAAACTGCCTCCATCTTGATTGCTTTTCACCCCCACCCCCCACCCCTTCCTCCCAAAAATAGAAACAAGGTATTCTTTTTGAAAGCTTTTTTATACCATTTTCCTCACCTTCCATAGCCTCTATTGTCTTGACTTGGTCTTCCAGAGCTGAGCTATTGTCGATGAGGACCAATTGGCTAGTAGGCTATTTCAGTACACATTAAGCCTGGCTTGACAGAGGCAGGCTCCACTATAATTCCCAGCAGAGAGAGAGTGAGAGTGAGAGAGAGAGAGAGA
>JAVQIZ010018755.1:0-17184 GCA_036023535.2 Galaxias brevipinnis | reverse complement strand
GTGTGTGTGTGTGTGTGTGTGTGTGTGTGTGTGTGTGTGTGTGTGTGTGTGTGTGTGTGTGTGTGTGTGTGTGTACGTCTCTCTCTTAGGGCACGCCTACTGCCTGCAGTGTTGGGTGTCATCCTGTTGGATGATTTGACATTAATTGCACCAGTAATCATGCAACCCCCCACTGGCTGCTAAACATCTGCTCCAGCGATCGGGAATCAGGAGCTCCTTCCTCGGCCCTGCGCTTCCTTTGGAGGGCTGGTAACGTCGGCCCAGTAGTGTCTCTGTCAAAATGACGCGGGTGTGATGTCCGTCTCCACTCACTCTTGTGGTCTCTGTGTCGGCTGTGTTTGCCCAGGGGAGCGTGGAGAGAGAGAGCGAGCAAGCGAGAGAGGGAGAGGGAGGCTCAGGACCACACCCCTCGGCATCACCACTAGAGGAGGCGCCACGCTTGAGGGAGGAGCCAAGGAGGAGGAAACCACCCCCCATCGGTAAGTGGCTCGGGTCGAAACGCTGAAGGCAAGGGGAGTCGTCTAGAGTGGGAGTCGCTTTTCCTCTCTCACTTTGTTTTTTCAGAAGTCAACAGAATCAAACATCCCACCACAAAGACGTGAGTGAGTGAGTGAGTGAGTGAGTGAGTGAGTGAGTGAGTGAGACAGAGAGAGCGAGAGCGAGAGAGAGAGACAGACAGAGACAGAGACAGAGAGAGAGATTTCATTTGCCTCTGTCCCCGTTGGGTTGCCATGTCTGGGTCTGGTCCTCCCAGCTGCCTGATCCCGTCCGGCTGACAGAGAGAGGCCTGGCCGCTGCCAGAGGCTGCAGGGAGCCCCATGCGGGCCCCTCTGTTCCTCTCTGTTCCTCCTGCTCACTGACTCCCTCTCTGGGGAGGCCAGTCCCACAGCTCCCATTGACCTCGTTATAAAAATAGCTCACCCAGCCAACCGTCGCATTTTCTTCCTGTTTTTTTTCATTTCTTTATTTGTCCTTCAGACCGTCAGGGATGTGCCGTTAACCCTCTCTCGGGGATTTCTGCCTCATCGACCAGACTCATTGCCGTTATGTAGGCCCGCTAGACCATCTTGAGGGTAAAGCTTTCAAAACATTGAGACGGTCGGCCATGTTCACCCAATGCTAGAGCCCACGAGCAGCAATTTGTCGTTGCGATGTTAAAAAAAAAAAATCTAAAAAAAATCACCCCTCCCGATTTGCCAGTCCGGTTTTTATTCCTAACTCCTTTACGCGGCGGGACTTCCAAGCAGGGGCCCGGTCTCCCGCGGTGCCTCTCTCCTCCCTCCACTCCGGGCCCCCCCGTCTGCAAGGGGCCGAGGGCACGGAGGCCGCGCGCGCCCGGTCGAACCGCGGCGGCGACGTCGGCAATTACGTCCGTGGGCCTGACTTTGATCCTGCCAGACAATGTTTCCCCAGATTCCGACGCCCATCAAAGGCCACCTCACAATTAGTGCACTAACCTTTCCTAACGCTGCCCTGAGAGAGGGGAGAGACACGTGCGTGCACTTCACCTTTTCCCCTCTCCCCAGGCGTCTGAGTGGTGCTTATCAAACAGCCTCGCGCGTCATTCAGACCCACACACACAGGAAGTGGGATGACGGGGGAGGGACGGGCGTCTCTCTTGACAACGGGTCTATCGGACTTGGGGCGTTGCATCGTCGCTCTTCAACCGGCAGGTGATACTAGCTGGCTCCGCCAGAAAGTCCCCTCCCCCCACACACACACCCAGCGAAGTGGTAGAAAAGCTGGCTTCGGGATGACCTGCTTTTAGGAAAACTTCCTCTCACCTCAGCCGGAGAGCTCCTGGGATCGTCGGCGTGCATCCCTTTGATGTGGGCCCAGGTCTCCTGGATGCGCCCGGGCGTCATTAGACTAAACGGAGGAGTCTTTTAAACTCACGCCTCGCCTGGCGGCTCTGCTGGCGGGCGGCTAACACGCGGCCGCGGCGATGCCCTTCACTTCAAAGCTGCCCCTGCGTGGGGTTGAAAGCCGAAAGCCCCGACTGTCCTTCAACCACCCCTTTTCCTCCTCCTCCTCCCCTCTTCCTCCCCTCCTCCTCCTCCTCCCCTCTCTGTTTATCCGTGTCTCTCCTTGGCGTCCCTGAACCTGCTCTAATTAGCATCACAGGGCTGTTTATTTACTCAGGTACTGATGGAGGGAGGAGGAGGAGGAGGAGGGAGGAAGGAGAGCGGGGGAGGGGGGGGGTGTTGAATGTGAAACGACACCACAGGGGGATACGGAGGAGAGGGGTGGGAAGGGTGAGGGTCTGTCAGAGAGGGGAGCGAGAGGAAGCAGGGAGCGATAGATGCTCAGGAAGAGAGAGGGAGATGATACGGAGAGGGGTAGATGTACGAGAAGGAAAGGGGGAGAGAGAGGGGATAAGGGGATGAGGGAGAACATTCCGGCACGGCGCTCCCCCTTACTGGCTCCAGCGTTTCATCTGCCGGTGCGGAGCGCCTAAATTTAGAAAGCCACAAGATGCCTTCCCTCCCTCCTTCCTTCCAAGGGCCCATTAAAAAGTCCTTCCGTACCGTTAGGTGATCATTACAGCGGGACCGGGAGAGCAGGGCACCGTGGTGGTGGAGGTGTGGCGTTTCCCCCACCGGCCCCGCTCCATGCAACGTTAAATAGAGCCTTCTGCTGTTGAAGCACTCCCTCTCTCACACACACAACACACACACACACACAGACACACCCCCACACACACCGCTGCTCTACCTTCATTAGCGACTGACAGCTCGAGCCCCTTTTGTACACAGGCTGACGCGCTCGCCGTTTGCCAGACTTTAGTGCTGTTTGACCTATTCTGCGGCTCTAAAATGTCAGCGAGGAGGGAAAGGTCGTGTAAAGGTTCGGAGTGGATGACTAACACGGTGCTACTACCTAACGTGCCCGCGGCGTCGCGGCTCGCTAGGACCTCAACACAAACTCCTGTCGCCTCGACTTAACCCCCCCCCCCCACCCCGACACGACACAGCCTCGTTGTCTATCCGACGGGTCAAAGGTCGCTGGCAGGGTTTCTACAGGGCTACCTCTCCTCTTCCAGTGCACCAAAGCCCCCTTCTGTCAGCCTTCCTGGGCCCTCCTAAAGGGGATCGCCCCCGTGGACTAGTGAAAAGGCTCAGATGGGAAAGTGCAATGATACCTGCAGAATCACACCTTGTGCCGGTGGACTCCAGCCCCTGTAGGGTTACTTTCCGCCTCTTGCAGGGGGAATTCTCTATTGATTCATCTGCATTCCCATTCAGAGCAGAGCTGCAGGATCGTAATTGGAATGGATTTCTCTCCCACATTGATCTGCCCAGGTGACAGTGGGTAACATATGACGGTCATATAGTCTCTCTCTCTCTGTGTGTGTGTGTGTGTGTGTGTGTGTGTGTGTGTGTGTGTGTGTGTTCTCCTTCCCGACCCGTTGCTCTGCCACAGCTTGAAGGAGGCTGAGCCCTGAGTGGTCCTCTCCTCGTCTTCCTCCTCCTTCCTCGGCCCTCTCCCTCCGCAGCGCCCTGGGACCCAGCGAGGAGCTCTGCAAACACTGATTTCATTTTCCCCCTGATTGCCCCTCAGCCCGGAGAGAGACACACACAGCCACGCTCCTACTGACCTGACACGCACGCACACACACCGACACTCACACACACACACACACACACACGCACATCCATCCAGTCTAGCGCGCAAAGAGGGGAGACGAACACTTTGCCTGCGTGCAGGAAGAGGCAGCAGGCACGTGGAAGGCTTAAGCTCAGTCAAGAGGAGACGACAGAACGACCTCCTCCTCCTCCTCCATGTTGTTGGCTCCACCAGACGCCCCCCGTTCTGTGTGTTGTAAGAGAGAGAGAGAGAGCTAGGAGAGGTGTCTTTACCGACACAGGGGTGCGTTCTTACGTTCTCATGTGGTATATGTTAGTTTAGATTTCAGCGACTGTGTGTGGGTTAGGGGCAGCATGCCCGCTGGCCATGGCTTCACTCAGCCTGCTGGCCCCGACCCTCCCCCACCCCCCCGCCGGGATCTGCTCCTTATCTAGCAGAGATCCTGCCCTTTCATCTGGGCCACAACCTGGCCCCCACCGGGTCCCTCGCCCCCCCCCATCACAGCTACACACACACACACACACCCCTTCAGCCATCATGTCGGACCCCCCTCCATCTCCACAATCTATCTTGGAGCCCCAGACGAGTAGCCTCTTTGGAGATAACACACCCCCCGTCACCCATAGGCTTTGTTTTGTGTGTCTGTCTCTCTTCTTTCTTCCTCAGTGTCTCCCGTCTTTCTTTCTTCCTCTCGTTCGTGTGTTCTTTCTGTTCAGGTATCCGTTTCTCTGTTTGACCCGACGGGAGGCTTTTTGGAGTGCCTCGGCGATTCTCTTTTCCACTCGTCCACCAAAAGACGAACGGGGTCTGGAGGGTCCCCTTCCCTCGGCTCGGCTTTGCAGAGAACAGGCACGAATGAGAACAGACGCCGGCGCCCGCCCGACTTCTGAGGTGCGCGCCGGCTTTTCTCGTGGGAAGTTCTCACGTTGTCCGGCTAACTATAGCGGAGCCGTTACTCCTGACGCAAAGCAGGATGTCTTGTTCTTGGAGGCCCTCCAGCCCCGGTCTGCTCCAGGCAGCGCTGGGACGTTCACGTGTTCACTTGCTGCCCCGCGTACGAACTGAAGCTTACTGAGGGGAGACAAAGAGAGTGTTTGTGTGGCAGACGCTACCAGAAAACAACATTAATAACGTTTGCCGTTTAGCGCGCACTCAACGACACCGTATATTATCTCCCCCCCCCCCTTCCTGTTTGGTGAAGTCAGCGACTGCTCCTGGCTGTAGCTCGTGGATGTACTGCCTCCTCAGCGCATTCCATTCCAGCTGGCTGCATGGTTGTGTTGCCCCCTGCCTCAACCCCGTCCTATATAAACAGCAGGGCCTCACCTTTCACCTCTGAACCTACCTGGTCATCTGTCTATGGGCGCCTCGGCATCTCCCTCTGTTGATCGCTGTCTCTCTCTCTCTCTCTCTCTCTCTCTCTCTCTGTTGATCTCTCTCTCTCTCTCTCTCTCTCTCTCTCTGTTGATCTCTCTCTCTCTGTTGATCTCTGTCTCTCTCTCTCTCTCTCTCTCTCTCTCTGTTGATCTCTCTGTCTCTCTCTCTCTCTCTCTCTCTCTCTCTCTCTCTCTCTCTCTCTCTCTCTCTGTCTCTCTCTTGGGGACAGCTAGGAGTCATATCCAGCCTGTTCTGCCCCGACCCCCTGACCCCCACAAGATTAGCCAACTGCAGATTGAATAGCGTCTGTGAACTCCCGTTGCCTCTGAAATTCTCCTGCTCGAGGAATTAGGCCGGACAGATAATGGTGGTGCCAGTGGAAAACGTCTCCTCTAAACACACACAGTTCATTCAATAAAAACACAAGCGAGATGATGCTGACCTCCAGTGATTCCCTTCGATTTCTCTTCTCCTTCAGCGGTAGAGAGAAACGCATTTCAAAGCGATCTGTTCTGGAAGGAGGGAGCGCGTCTGCCTCTCTCCACTCCCTGGACTCCATTAGAGGGGGGGGGGGGCGTGGAGATCCAGGCAGGGGGAGACGTCGACTGAAACACACCGAGAAAAGGTGTGGGGAAGAACGAGAGGAGGTGAAAGGTTGCTCTGGTGTGTGGGGACGGGGGAGAACGAGGCCTATAGGGTGTACGTAGCACATGTGTGTGGGGACGGGGGAGAACGAGGCCTACAGGGTGTACGTAGCACAGCATCGCTACGGACGCATGAGACTGAACAGAGGCTGTCTTCTCTAGTGCCTAGTCAAAACAGGCTACCATACAACAAGAGAGGGCCTCGGGCTATCTTCAGTCGTCCACATTCACACATACACCAGGCCTCTTCTAGAGGTCCACTTCCTGTCGCTACTGTGTGTGTGTGTGTGTGTGTGTGAGTGTGTGTGCGTGCGTATGCTATAGCTCTGTCACAGGGCCTTGATTGAGTTAGTGCTATGCTCTGCTATGAAGACACTGGCTGCAAGGCTACCCATTCTGTGAATATACTTTTTTCTTACGTTTTCATCTCATCGGTTTCCCTTCGTTAGTTTTAGTTTTGTTCTGACTTATTCGTTCGCTCTCTTCCATGTTCCTTTATTAGGAGGAGAGCCCCACTCACTGGCCCAACTCGTCACGTGCCCGATCGGTTCCCCACGTGTGCGTTTTCTACCTCCGCGCGGGCCGAAGGTGTTCGACCCCTTTCCCCTGTTAGACGGCTCCAGAGGTGGTGTGCTGTTACAGTATCCTTTTAGTCATCCTTTCAGCTGTAAGCCTCCACACGGGAAAAAAATGGAAACCGCCAGGGCAGCCTTCTCGGGCCCACCAGGAGAGCCTCCTCCCTCTCTCCTAACCTCCTGTAGCCGCGTCGTAGCTCCTGAGGATTCCCCTTATCCCACGGATCCATCGCGCTCCCTTCTTCTTCTCTCGGCCAGACCCACACTGGAATTGGAATCGCCTATCCAAACACAGAGGGAAAGGCTCCAGTTTTTATGGAGCCACGGTGCAGTGGAGAAACTGTCAAAATAATCTCTCCTACAGAGAAATACTTCCAGGTGTTAAACAACGTGTCTTTCACCGTTTATTTTCTTTCCTTTCGCCCCCCTTTTTTGGGGAACGTGTGCAGCCCTTGCCCCGACGTCCCTTTTGAAAACAGATCCTCCGATGAGCTGCTCCCTGAGAGGAGGTCGTATTTTGGGACGTTTGCCCTTTGGGATCCATCCAGACGGATGTTGTTGTACTGGTTGGGATCACAAATGTAAGCCTGGACCTGTGCCCATCACAGGTGGAGAGTGGGATCACAGTACATAAAATCCTGGCTTGTTCACTTGTTTACTACTGTCAGTGCTGTTTCAAAGACTGGGACAACAAAGTTGTAATCTCTTGTCTTGTCTTTACTGTACTGGATGCAACAATTTCGCTTAAAGCCAGCTAATAGTTATTATATTATATTATATTATATACTGGACTTTTCAGTGTTGTAGCTGTTAGCGAGATCTTTACCTGAGAGTTAGAGGAGGGTCTCACCTACTTGGCCCTAGTGCTTTTTCAAACCCATTGGATGAAGCATGTGTAACATATTGGCACCAAGTCAAACTGTCTGAATGACAGTGTACAGTAGTCCTCAAAAATGGTCCCCGCTGTTCAACTGTGTAATACAATTTGTCCGTGCGGAGCATTACGGTAAGAATAGGGCTTTGTCAGGGGGGCTTCCCTCCCCGGCCCCTGCAGCCAGGCTTTGGTGCCGGTCAGGGGGGATGAGAGCGGAGGTAACCCTCCTTCATCTGGTTAAAGCTCCTGCCCTTGGGCGGCTTTCACGCTCGGCTGGCTGATCTTTCCAGGAAGTGAAGGGGGTACGAGGAGCACCCCGCCGTGGCCCAGCATGGGGCGCGGCCGCACGCTGAGCCCAAATCAAAGGTGGCACTCTGTCGCTGCTTTAGGGGTTGTGTGTGTGTGCATGCGTGCGTGTGTGAAGAATAAGGCTGTCTGCAACACACTTTGACACGTCCATATTAGTGACAGCAGTGTGTCTCCCACTCCTTTGCCGTGTGTGCCCTGGCTGTTTGTGTCCTGCTATGATGCCATCAGAGAACGGAGGTCAAGCCCCCTACTGAGACAAACTCATCTTTATGTGTGGAATTTCAACTATTTAGCCGTCTGTTTCATATGCTGCTGACAGACAATGACGACCAAGTTCATCTCCGAAACAATTCAGGCTTAATTCAGCATTGGTTTTGTTCCTCACTAACTATTTTTCTTGTCTTTCTTACTACAGACAGTGAGTCCCACGCCTTCCATGCCAAATGAAGAGCCTCCAGTTCCGGAGCATCGCGCCCAAGGCTCCTGCCATGGTGCCCTCTCCCACGCTGCTGTCCTGCCAGCCTACCTCCGCCCTCCCTGAGGCCTCCTCCGCCCCCAACTCCAAGTCCATCATCATGCCCGCACAGAACTACGCCCTGATGCAGGTGGCGGGGCAGGAGGGCACCTTCTCCCTGGTGGCACTGCCCCCCGCCGTCCCCCCACCGACCGGCCAACAGCAGCAACCGCCGCAGCAGCCGCAAGCCGCCCCTCAAAAGAACCTCAAGCTGCCCATTCCCCGATACCAGCCCGTCCGCAGTAAGGGAACCCCAGAGAAGGCCAAGCAGGCGCCCCCAGCCGGCCGGGTGAAAACGGCCGGCAAGTCTGCCACGACAGGCAGAGCCTGGGCGTCGGGCCGCGGGGCGTCGCTCAAGAAGGAGCCGGCGGAGGCCCGGGAGGAGGCCAAGGAGCAGGTGATCCTGATCGAGCCCGCCTCCTCGGAGATCTCCGTCACGGCCCTGCTCCCCGACAACGCCGTGCTGTACCCGGGCTCCCGCTTGGAGCGTGTCGCCGAGGCGTCAGAGCGGCCGCATGCCGCCGTCGGCCTCCTGCCCGGCCTCCACTACCCGGCCACGGCCGCCGCCAAAAGCCCCGTCAAAGCCCCCGAGGAAGGGGGCAAGCCCAGCTCCTGCCTGGCCGTCCCGGCCGCCGCGGCCCAGCCCTCCGGCAGCATCACCGTCCTCTCCCCGGCCATCTTCAGCAAGGCGGTGCAGATCATCCCGTCGCCGCCCAAGGGCAAGCTGCACATCCTGCCCTACTCCAAGATGAAGAGCAGCCTCCTCACAGCCGCCAAGATCCCCACCGCTGTGTCCCCGGAGAAGAAGGGCCTTCCCCCTCGTCCCAGACCAGCGAACCCCTCAGAGGCTGCATCCAGGAGCCCCGAGATCACTGAGAGCACCAACCAGATGCCAAACTCCCTCCTACTTCCCCAGGCCAGGGCCACCCTGGTGCCTGTGCTGGGCGCCCCTCCGAAACCGCCGGGCAAGAAGAGGGGGAGGAAGCGGAAGACGATGGAGGACGTTCTGGCCTTTGAGGCGCGCAAGAAGAGGTCCTTGTCTTTCTTTCGCCGGCGCGTGCCGGAAAAGCCGCCGCCCATCTTCCCGGGCTCCAAGCAGAGGGAGGTGGACATCTCCAAGAAGTACCGCAGCATCCGGCCCAAGCCCATGCTGGTGATGGAGCCCGTGCCCCAGCTCGTCGGCCTGCCCGCCCAGGAACAGGAGCTGCTCGTGGGCCACCCGCTCTCCGCCACAGCCCCCAAGGTTCTGGAGGCTTCCCCGCTCCCGCACCCGGCCCCGGTCGCCCTGCACCTTAGAGGGCCCTCCTCGTACCCGCCGCGGGTGTTCCTCGGCAGCCGGCCCCTCCACCGCTGCCCCACCTGCAGTCGCTGCTTCCAGTTCAAGCACCACCTCCAGAGCCACATGAACAGCCACACCAACAGCCGGCCCTACGTCTGCCCCGTGTGCCGCAAGGCCTACGCCCACTCGGGCAGCCTGAGCACCCACATGAAGCTGCACCACTCGGAGGGGCGGCCACGCCGCACACTGCGCTGCGAGTTCTGCGAGAAGGCCTTCGGCTACGTGGGCGTGTACTTCAGCCACCTGAGGGAGGTGCACAAGGTGGTGCTGACCGTGGAGCCCTCCATCAGTCAGCATGAGGACCACGTCCCTGTGGAGGGGTGAGTGGAGAATTACACTAACCCTAACAGTACAGCCACAGTGGAACGCTTGTGTGGTAACTCAGCGAGTTCTGTAGATAAACACAGTTCAATTTGGTATGCGCTCCAATTCATTTTTATGTTAAGTCATCTTTTATTGTTATCTTTTGATTGGCTTCAGAGAGATGACCGAGTCGTCGGAGGACCAGGGCCCGGAGCGCGAGGACCCCGTGGAGCTGCAGATCAAGTGTGGCCGCTGCCAGGCCATCACGCCCACCTTCGCCGACATGAAGCTGCACCTGCTCTACGTGCACGGCGAGGAGGTCCAGGGGCGGCTCCGCGACGGCGCGGCCCGGGGGGGCCGGGAGGCCGAGGACGAGCTGGTGAAGCACGCCGCCCACTACTGGCGCCAGCTCAACCAGAAGAGGAACCTGGTCAAGTGTGGCAGCTGTGACGAGGAGTTCTTCTCCTTCTCCAAGCTCAAGAGGCACGTCCGAGGCCACCACGGCGGGGGGGAGATGGACAGCGGGAGCCCCCCCGGCCCGCCGGGAGCCGGCGGGGCCGGGGGGCTGCTCCAGGCGGGCGCCGCCTATAACTGTGTGCTCTGCAGCCTGGTGGTGGACAGCAAGGAGGAGGTGATGGAGCACTGGAGGAGTAGCCACCACTGTGAGCAGCCCAGCCTGCTGTGGGAGGCGCTCAGCACCTACTCTGGCCTGGGGGAGATGGAGCTGGAGGGGGAGGGGGAGATGGACACACCTGCTCAGAGCCCCGAGTAGTGAGTCCAATCCCAGCCTCGTCCTAACTAGCTCTGAGCCCTTCTGCACTGTGGTTCTCCCTCCAGCCCTTTTAGGGCATTCTGTTTTGTCAGTAGCATGGGGGTTGAGAATTGTGCATCACAAGGATATTATTTTTCTGCCCGTTGGTGCTCCATGTGGTGCTGACAAAAAAAAAACAACTAACAGTTTTGTGTGGGTTAGTTATCCTTGTTGATTTTGAGAATGGTTTTTGGTTTAGAAAATCCATTTGGATAGATTTGGATAGATTTAGTATTTTTGATTGCACTGTTTTTGTTTGATTTAACTATTCTTTTCTGTGTTGAATTTCCTGTTGGGAAAAAGGAAAGACTGATGCTTATTTAAGTTTTGTTTGTGTGTTTGTTTATTTGTTCTCCATTGAAAGATGGTGTACGTCGGCACAGGTACAATGAAGCTATGAACTGACACACATTTCCACACTAATAAGGAGATGCTGTCTACCTATTGGCCTTGCATTTACATAGGATGAAAAACAATCACCGTATAGACCTCCTATGTAACAATGCCATGAAGACTACAACTCCCAGTTCAGTTATTCGTGGTGGCTTGTAACATGTGCAATTCCGCAAAGGTTATTATTGGTGTCCTCTTAACTCTTACACAATGAAGGAGAGACTTTCTTACCAGCAGCAGAGCACCCAAGTGACACCCTTGTGGCCTTGAAACATAGTATTACAAATGGCCCATAATCACAGTGATCCTGACGGCCACTAACTATCCCTGTGACATAGTGACAAATGCCTATATCTTACTTGAGCACTGTGGTATGCCAAGGCTCAAAATCACAATATAGTAGAAATGTATTTGAAGTTTATAACCACTGACAGATATGTATTTGACCATTTTATGACATAAAAAAAATTCTGAAAACATGAAACATTCTGTCTGATGTTCCCATGTAAAACCTGTGGACTAGCTATGATGCTTAAGAGCTCTGTTATGTGGAAGGATATCGATCTGTTCACAGATATATTCTATTTTATACTGAAAAGAAACTTGTTCATGCTTGTAGTTTGGCACTAAACGTTTTATGCTACTTCTAATGAGGGTGTTCAATGTTGTGTTTCTTGATTGGCATTAGGAGGTAGCTGTGTTGTTAACATTTGTCTGGTTATCTTTCATATCGAGAAAAAAATTACAGGGTAAGTGAATGTACCTTGAATGTTAAAAAAACAATTACCAAATTATTATATATATACATCTGAATATATACTTATGTAGATAGAAGATTATATAGTTATATTGAGAATACAAATATATATATATATATTTACATAGAACGACTAGTAAATAAGCTGCTTTGTTTTAGCTCACCATGGAGGAAATGGACCAGATATGAATATATTGTTATCATTGCCAACTTGGCAACTAAAGCCATGCAGAGCTGTTCTTTGGTGGCTCCCACAACCTAGGAAGGCGTTGTTTGTTCTCCGTGAGATTAGAATACAGATTGACTGTCGCCACACATGTGGAAAGGTAGGCCCACAGGTTATATAATGTTTGTTTTACAAATTGTGACTGTGTCAAAACTAAAAAAAAAAAGTGGCTGAAAGTGTTTTGTGATTGTGGCTGTGTAACTGAAAAACCTTTCATTTCTGAGAATAAAGATGTGATTTAATGATACCCATAAGACTGGTATATAAAACATTGTCTGCATAGCTTTCTATTAATAAATTATCTTTTTTTCTTTTTGAATATCTGGCCGGGCCGAGAGCGGATATAGCCGGGGGTTGCTCTGAGAAGTCATTGCTCACTGTTAAGCCTTCTGAAGGTGTCAGGAGGAGAGTGTCCACGTGAAAACCCCAAAGACATATCTCTTTTCAATGCAAATCCATTCTAAAATTTTGTTAAAAATATTTGTATGTATACAATACACTTATAATACACGTATAAAACAAGAGCTCATCTTGTGAGTGTAATCGATATTATAACATCGTATCCTGTGTATTTTGAAATAGGCATTTTATTATATTGATATATTATGGCAGTGTCCACCCTTAACACAAACATATCCACACACTCTCTCTCACAGCCGAACATACAGCAGGCCTCTCTTTAGACAGTAGATCCATGCAAGAACAGAGTGGGGATCGAAATTTGTATCACGATGTTCAGTCAGTACTGAACA
This sequence comes from Galaxias brevipinnis, assembly GCA_036023535.2. Classification (NCBI taxonomy): domain Eukaryota; kingdom Metazoa; phylum Chordata; class Actinopteri; order Galaxiiformes; family Galaxiidae; genus Galaxias; species Galaxias brevipinnis. Next base: position 4,722 of record JAVQIZ010018755.1, on the reverse strand, counting down.
GTTGAAGTGTGTGCATTCGAGGGGCAGAAGCACATATGTGTGTGTTAGTGTGTGCAGAGGTCAGGTTAACTAGGGTAGCCAAAGGGCGTATCAAGAGCATACATATGTCGTAACTCTGTGGAGAGGCACCCCACCCATCTGTCAAAGAGTCATCCTCAGAGTTTGACCCCTTTTCCAACCCTTTCATGATCGAAAGAGCCCTAGTGTTAAGGAGACAGAAGAGCGATAAAAACTGAAAATATGGACGTCATGTTTTTACTAGGCACCCTGAAACACACACATTCCCCACCACTTTTGAAAGATGATTGCCTCTTCCTCTCGCTGCGTTGCTCAATCACGCAGATATTTTCCAGAGGACGTTCTATCGGAGGTGAAGTAAAAAGGTAGACACTGCATTGTTCGAAATGCGCATCAAAACAATAATCCTAGGCCCTGTCACGGCTTCATATTTAATAAACGAAGACGACAGCACATTAGGGAAATCATCCCTCCCAACTTAAATCCGTTCTCTCCCTGTTCGCTTTGTCTCTGGCTTCAGAGGGTAGGGCTAGCTTGTTTTACCGATGCTCACAACACTGATGTGAGGAATGCAGGCACTCAGCTCTAATTGTGTTGGAGGTGCATGACCCCGGTTCAAGGGGCAAAGGTCACCGCTGACTTGATTTAAGGTGCTCAGGACGGGCGACACCGCTCTGATTAAACCGGTCACAACTTATTTTAAACAAGCCATGTGTTCATCGATCCCAAACTACAACGGATCCCGGTTGTACCATTTCCCAGGAAAGTACGTCTTGAAGCCAAGGTAAAAGCAGAGGAAGCCTCCTCAACATGTATTGACATCAATCTACCTTCGCCCGTCCCTATCCCAGTGCCTGCTCGGATAAAAAGGAAAGCTCTATACGCTTATGCATATTTCCCTTTAATCAAAGTGAACATGCACCTCAGCCATCACACGGCACTCCCACCTCTACAGGAGAGCGGCGTCTCGCAGGAGGGGCGGGAAAGATCAGAGACGCCGTCTCCCTGCGTGAGTGGCTTACACACACACACACACACACCCACCTACACAGCGCACAGCACACAGCACACGAACACACCAAGCACACAAAGCACACTTGAACATGATTAGGTGCATAGAGTGAGAGAAAAAGAACCAGCGGCCTGCGTCAGACTCTTTGCTCTTCCTACCACCTCCAACACACCTCTCTGTGCAGCGAGGGGAGAGGAAAGGGAGCCCGGACCCAGGAGCTGAGAGGGAAATGATTCATGCGCCCCAATTGCACTCTGGTGATTCCAAGAGTGGGAAATAAATTATGGATTTGCAATGCAAATTAGCGCTGGAAAGGTTTGTGGGGAATGGAAAAACTCTGGAGAAACATTGCATGTGCTGGAGACACCTCAGAACCTTTCTTGGGAGGTGCGGGTGAGGAACCTGCACGCCCCTTCTGCTCAGGACAGCTGCTCTCAGACAAGTATCTGTGTTGTTCCATCAGGGATCGTGTATACAAACTTCAGACCACACTTGACTCTGATCCAACGCGGATCCAAAACACTGGGGAAAACGTCTGCGTGTTGTGAGAGTCAAATGCAATAGAGTGGTGGTGATATAACCACAAAATGACTTGAGGATGTAGGGATCTACAGCAAGGCTTTGCACCAGACCATTAAAGCTGTGGAGGAAGTGGCTGTGGCTAAAAAAGAATCCCAGTTGGCCTCCGACATAAAGAAGTGAATACCTCTGGACCTAAGGCAAAGTTTTCCTGCTGAGCGGGCTGTCACAAGCCAACAGGAAATGATTGGGGAACGATGGAACGCAATTTTTCGATAAAGCTGCTGGCTGTGATTAAAGAGAATCTAGCGGGTGGCTTTCAGACGCCAGAGCCCGGAGTTGAGCCTTCTGGAAGTGCCGTGCGATCAATTCCAATGAAACATCCAGCAAGGGAAGTGCTGACACGGAATACTCTAATGACATATCTACTCTTCATCCAAAATTTCCTCTCAATATTTACACGTTGGTCTCTCATGAGCTCATCTTTGGTGATCTTTGGCGATAATTTTTTCATTTTACATATCCGGATTGTATTTGTTTGGAGTTTGTGTTAGTGGATCCAGAGTGTGGTGCAAGCAGAAATGAAACAGGACCCACAAACAGCTTGCAGGGGGTCTGGGCTAAACAAAGAGGGTGTCACAGGGGGGTGGTGCAGGCAGAGATTTATGACACAGTAAAAATGTGACCCTGCTTGACCACAGATGTTCCAGCCAACCGTTAGGAGGGGGAGGCAACTTGAGTGAGCACACCACTTTGGCTACACCTACTTTCTTCCTCTCAATCTTACTACCGATGCATGCCCCCTCCCCACCCCCCAAATTAGTTGATATCCATGAGACCACTTGGAGCACACGCTATGTGTTTGATGGACAGGCGTCTTTATCGGAGCAGATCTTGGGTTTCATTAAAGATTTACGAGAGCTGTTTGTCTGGACTTGGATGAACAAATCTGTAATCCATCACGCAAGAGTTCACACAAACTCTCACAACACACACACGCGCAGACACTATCTTACTCTCTATCTTTCTCTCCCTCCCTATCTTTCTCTCTCTCTCTCTCTCTCTCTCTCTCACTCTCTCTTTCACTCTCTCTCTCACACTCTCTCTCTCTCTCTCTCTCTCTCTCTCTCTCGCTCAGCTTTCTCTGGGGTGTCATGGTGTCTATGCCCGTCCGGCTCCCTTTCGAGCTCATGTTTCAGAGCCCTCCCAGATTAGCCATCTAATGAGCAGCAGGGAGCATCAGGTAAATAATTTATGTTGGGTGGCTGGGGAGGAGGGGGGTGGGGGAAAGATAGAAGGATCGATTTGGTCTCGCTGGGCCTTTAACAGGAGCAGAGGAGGGTAGGGAGAGGCCAGGTACGCCATTACGCCACTGCAAGTCAATAGAACCGTGAGTATCTACGGAATGTAGCATTTAGCTGGGAAGCACTGAGAAAATGTCCTTAATTGAGGATTGCTAAGGGAAAGACATAATTACGTCAGAATGTCAATAGTCATTATGGGTTCCGCTACTTTGCTGGGTAAGATCCCTACGCGATGCACAGACATGATATTACCGACCGCAAAACTCTCTTTATCCCCATCATGAGTAGGATGTAAAACACGGAACAGCGCGTTGCTAACAGCAGTCCACGCGCGCCCGACTCCTCCGTTTCCATGTCACCTTGATGGGAGTCCACGGTGGAATGCTCCTCACCGTGCTCAGGTCCAGATGGTCAAGAGCTCCCAGTGTGCGGAGGGAGAGAGAGGAGCCGTTTGCCCAGAGGGACAGCCGCCATCTGCTCCGCTCCTCCCACAGTCAGAAACACAACGAACTATCCCAGGGAAGCACCCATTCATCCATCCATTCAGCTATTCACCCATCCATTCAGCTATTCATCCATTCATTCAGCTATTCGTCCATCCATTTGTCCGTACACTCGCCCGTCTGTCAGCCACCAGCGCAGGCAATGCAAGGTAAGATGGCACTGTCTTAGATACCTCATAGTAAACGATTTCTCCACTTTTGTCTTCTTATCTACTCATTTTAAGCGTAGCAAACAAAGACTACAATTGGCAGGAATAAATACGATTAAATTTTTCTTTGTTGGTTTTCTTTGTTGCAAATATCTGGTCGACAGAAGCAAGGTCAATAGATCCTGGTCTGTAGTCCAGCCCTGCGATGTGTTCAGCCATAGTCAAACAAGACGCAGAGCATCTTTCGCGAGTCATTTCAGCTCCGGGGGGTTGGTCCGAGATAACAGGATGTTAATGTCTCTCTGCCTTTGGGGAATTATGTCTGCCTGAGTGGTAACCTACATTTACTGAACAATCCAACAAATAAGGTTAATGAAACAGGCCTCTAGTAGGAGGGCCGGGCAAACACAAAGCGTCAGAACACACACACACACACACACACACACACACACACACACACACACGCATACACAGACACACACACACTGTTCTCTGTGTCTGTTGTGGCACAAAATTAACAAGGTTAGCAATGTCCATGCTCGGCCAGGCAAAGGAGAGACCGAAGCTCATCTGAATAGGTAATGTGTTCATTTCTGTCTTCTTTATAAAATCCCGAGTACTGTGCACTGCTTTTCATGCACTGTTTAATTATGAGTGTGGTAACTCTGTGCTCCTGTGTTTAACTTCAATGGAGAAGCTCTGTTTGTCTTTAACTCCCTCTCATACAGATTTGGCGGCTTCCCTGCAACGTTGCAATTAGCTTACCCTCAGATTGTTCCCTTTGTACAGGGTCCATGAGATATTAGAAAGGCGCTTATAATCCCATGTATTATTATAATTATTATTAATGTTAACAGAAAAGCAGGGAAATTTGCCTTTGAATATTTTTTATTATAACCATGATGGTGAAGTTGGGTGGTAGATCCAGTAAGAGGTCCTACTGAAGAGCTCCCATTTGTGCATTAAACACCTTGATGTCATAACAGCCTCTACATTGTCATAACAATCTCCATACATCTAACAATCTCTACATCCCTTCACCTAGGAGAAATTATAGTAGTAATGCTCCCACCAACACATCGGAAGCTTATAACGCATATTTCTGTGAGTGTTTGTGGTGTGTTTATCCCCCCCCCCCCCCGCACACACACGCCGGCTCCCACACACCGCCCGCCCCCCACCCCCCCCCCCCCCCAGGCCCGCCCCCGCACCCCCCC
>JAVQIZ010018729.1:0-35495 GCA_036023535.2 Galaxias brevipinnis | reverse complement strand
TCTCTCTCTCTCTCTCTCTCTCTCTCTCTCTCTCTCTCTCTCTCTCTCTCTGTTTCTCAGCTGGCCAATGTACTGGAGATTGACTTGGGTCTGGTGAAGGTGAGAAAACAAATTTTCATACATATACAGTAAATACACGCACACACACACACACACACACACACAGACAGAGTATATCAGAAAATAGCATCATCAGTAAATGTTTGGCTCCGATTTTTTTTTTTTTTATTATTAGAGAAAATAATCCTCTCTTTAGTTATTTCAACAAAATTTACATGGTCTTGTATGTTGTCCTGCACTATCCCTTTGAGTTTGAGCTGGTGATTGGGTCACACAGCGCTGACCTAGTTTCCTGTTTGTTGTTCAGACGATCAGACACATAGAAAACGTTCCTCAGTGGAATAGCCTCCAGTGCAAACGCAGTTAATCATTATCTCTGCCTCTTAGGTTTCTTACCTCTCTGAAGCACTTGAGGGATGTGGCACTGGGTGCATACTTAGTCTTGAGCACTGGCAGTAAATGTGACTTGCCAGCAAAGAATGCCCTTTAACGTTAAATGTCAGAGTCTGAGACTTTTTCCCTCGATGTTCAACAGAGAAAGAACTTTCCGTCAGTTTTTTTGTTTTACCGCTGTGACTCAGCAGCATATTTTGACTGAATTTTTAGGGGTAGGAATTGATTGCTCAGCGAGTTGCCAATGAATGGAAGAAAGACAGTTTACCCCAGTTGGCAGCTCTGGCCTTTTCAATCTATTTAGTGTTCTATCAGCAGGTAGTTTGCACGCACAGTCAGGGCTTTGATGGCATGTTCTTCTTCTCTCCTTTGTGTTCTGCCAGAACGCTGTGTCCATGTACTGCCGCCTAGGCTTTGCCCTGAAGAAAGGCCATTCGTTCAGCTCTGACCAGCTCCATCCCACCTGGAAGAGTGCTCCTTCCCTCAACAGACTCAAGTAGGATTGAGTCCCCATTACCTTGTCCCGTGGTCTAATCCGTTTACAGCAGGGATCCAAAACTCAAACCACAGACACATTCTAAACCACCATACCCACATCAATTTGTGTTCTAGATATTACACGCGAGTGCTGTGCCTTTTCTGTACCGTAACATTGTCGTCGTACACTTTTTTGCAGGAGCACCGTGGACCCCCAGAAGATGCTGCTGACCTGGGAGCAGGGCAGTCCAGTGATGGAGGGGGGCTCTTCGGCCACGGACACTGACACCACTAGCCTGGAGGACCAAGGTCTGTCTGGACCAGGGCGGTTGCCACAAATTCAGGGCCCTCGTGAAAAATATGCTTCACAATATTTTCAGATATTATTAATCCTCTGAACCTAGAGGGTTATATGGGGGGGCATTCATTATTCCCCCTTTAACTTCCTTAACGACTCCACCATTGTGGAAGCACAGTGCTTTGCCGTGCACACATTCACAACACAAATCATGTGGATTGTTGTTGGAGGATCTGGCACTGAGGCACAAAGTAGCTGTTCGTGCACATCGTTCACACTGGGCAAGCAAATCACTTCTTGCAGAGTTTATTTTCATCCATCGTTAAATACAGCACTTACAGATTGATGCCATCTGTTTGCAAGTCATCCACTCATTGTGGTCTAGATAGGTTATTTTGAAGTTTTAATAGAACGGCTCTTTGGTGTTTGTTAATTAATTCAATGAATACAAAGGAAGCGTAATTTACTTCATTGGACTATCTTCTTTAAAAATATTTTGACATCAATAAAATCTTGTTACAACAGAGAGACTCTGCCAAGCTTCTGCAGCATAAAAAGCTATTCTCACTCTGGGATTGGGGATGGCTGTAACCTTAGGCTGAAGGAGCCTAATAGACCCCCATGAGTGGGCCTGAGGGATGGCCCAGAGGGATCATGGGACTTGTTGTTTTTCTCTACAGCAGAGACGGGCAGTGTCAGCAGTTTGAGCATCCCAGCCCCACCCTCCAAGAGGATTGCCTTCCTGTTTGACTCCACCCTCACCGCCTTTCTTATGATGGGCAACCTTTCACCTGTGAGTGACAGGAGATGCACTCACACAGTCAAACTGACACACACACACACACACACACAGCCTTTATAAGGGGTTTGTACTACTGGCCTCTCTATTGGAGCCTGTCTCTAACTAATCATATGTCACCATCATTTAGAATCTGAAGAGCCATGCGGTGACCATGTTTGAGGTGGGGAAGCTGTCTGATGAGACCCTGGACAGCTTTCTCAATGAGCTGGAGAAGGTATAAAGCATTCTTACTCTATGTATGATGGCCAATGAATTGACACACAGCCACTAGCCCCAGAATACGTTTGGTGCAAACACACACACACACACACACACACACACACACACACGTGCACACACACACACACACATCAATGTACACGTGTGTGTCTCCCAGGTGGAGAGCACGGCGGAGGGGGAGGCTCAGAGGTATTTTGACCACGCCCTTACCCTCAGGAACACCATCCTGTTCCTCCGCTACAACAAGGAGCTCACCCAGGACCAGGCACCTGACCTTCCAAACATTGGTAACCCCCACAAACGATTTAATATTCAGCTTCAGTCTCCTCTCTGACCTCTTCATTGTCTGGCTGGCACTGGCTGGGGACCACGGGGAGAAACGGATATTTGTTGTAGCAATAGGTCGGAGTTCACCCAGTAAGTGGTTGCCTAGCAAGAACGGTTTGTAAAAACAGGGACTCTGGTTACGTTTCTTTGTTGTTGTATTGAATTTCAATCCGGTGTATTCAGAGATGTGTTATCTTTTTATGTCGCCACAGACAAATTATCCCAATTAGAAAAACATTAAACGTAAGCACAAACTGTGACCTACATGACCAGTAGCCAAGTCTCGTGTATGTTTGGTCCGGAGACGAATGCAGCCGAATGAATGTAGCCTTTGTTTGCCTTGGGTTTATTGGAGCAGATTGTGCTCCTTTTAACAACATGACTCATAATCCTACCATCCTATTACGGGCCACGGTGGATTTATTGATTCCCCGATCGGCTCATAATAACGCCAAGGGCCACAGGAGATGGCGTACAATTTAAGACTCCGCTTCACTCTCCTCTTGGCCTCGAATCCCCTTTAAAAGACACAAACCAAAGGCATATAAATACAAATCATTCAAATATCCAGGTCCAAAGCAGCAGTAATAATAACCTCGACACACTGTGCAGTGTGGTGTAGTTGGGATGGCTGGGTTCCTCTGACGGTGTGTGTGTGGTGGTGGTGGTGCCTCCCCTAGGACTCCCTCTGGACCTGCTGCGCTGTGAGAGCCTGCTGGGTCTGGACCAGGCCACCTGCAGCCGAGTGCTCAACAAGAACTACAAACTGCTCGTCTCCATGGCGCCCCTCAGCAACGAGATCAGGCCCATCAGCAGCTGTACGCCTCAGGTACTGGCCCCCTGTCTGCCCTCCCTGTCTTCCTGTCTATTTACTTGTCTGGCCCCCTCTACCACCATGGCTACGTGGGGGGGCTCGGGGATGGTTCTTTGTGGTGTGGTCATGGGGACTTCAGTTGAACAGCCCCTGTTGTGGGCACGTGTGCATCTGGGGTAGAATCAGATGCGTGCCTGTGCTCTGTGTAAACAGCCTTAGGATGTATGTGCACCCCTTGTGTCGCCGTGTGTGTGTGTGTGTGTGTCTGCGAGCCGTGTGAGCACTCGGCATGAAATTTCCCGCAACAACCAAGGACTCCGAAGAGAGGAAGAGAAAAGACTGCAAAGCAATTCCCTTACCTGGACAGACTCCAACCTTCTGGCTGTGTAGAGGGGGATGAGAGAGGGGGAGAGAGAGAGAGATAGTGAAACGAGAGAAGTGACATGGTTGTTTTGCTGCTCACCCTGTTGTTCACCAACTCAAACAACAGACGCTGTAAAATGGATTTTGTGGATTTTCCCTTCGTTGTTAAATTTTATTGTTTGCTTACAATAGCTACTGTCAACAACCTAAGGATCATAATAATCTGACTCTACATAAACAAAAGAGAAAACGATGGCATAGACATGATGTTATTGCCTTTGTTTGTCGTCCTATGTTTCTCTGACGGAACACAACAGTGATTACCCAGTTGTTCACGGCTCACCCAACCAAGGTTTAAATGGCACTGAGCATGTGTGTGTGTGTATGTGTGTGTTGTGTGTGCGTCTGGTGTGCGTTTGTCCTGCAGCATATCGGTCCGGCCATCCCTGAGGTCAGCTCTATCTGGTTCAAGCTCTATCTCTATCATATCACTGGACAGGGACCCCCCTCTCTGCTCCTGTCCAAGGGCTCTCGACTCCGAAAACTACCAGACATCTTCCAGGTCAGGCCACGCACACACACACACACACACACACACACGTGTTCCTTAAATAAGAACAGTTTGCTGAGCAAATCCATCCACCGAATGATTTGAGATCAATTTGTCATTGTCTAAGATGGAGTGAGAAATGAGGCGTTATTGAACCGGCTTCTGATTATGTGTTCCTTATAAAGTACTTTCTTGATTGAGTTGAAGTTTCTGTAATTCTTTCCCACTGGTTGTGTTAGTAATTGGTCCTATTTTCATTGTCCGTATATTGTGTTAATGGTTATTCATTGCTGTTGATGTTTATACGACAACCTGTTTTCCAGGTTTATGACCGATTGCTGATCACTTCCTGGGGTCACGACCCTGGTGTTGTCCCTACCTCTAATGTGTTGACCATGCTCAATGATGCACTGACCCATTCTGCAGTACTGATCCAGGTAACATTAAAGACACACAAATAGTAACACCTTCTTAAAATATAGCAGCTAATTAAGCAATACTAAAGGATTTTCCCTGCAACAGATCCTCTGGATGGTTTAATAAAGATTTAATGTCACATTCCCCCAACAATAGGGAGCAACCGTATAGGAATTCCCGCGAAAACACGGTATTTCTTTTTTTGTGTTTGTGTGCAGGGCCATGGGATGCATGGCCATGGAGATACAGTTCACATCCCATTCCCGTTTGATGAGGAGGACATGAAAGGAGGTATTGGTGTCTTACAAAAATGAAATTGGGATTGAGATGTTTGAAGTTCTCCTACCTTAGTCGTGTTCTGTTTGTTCTCTCTCTGGCAGAGTTCTCTTCTTCCAACATGTGTGTCCACAAAGCCTTGCAGACCCTAAAGGAGAAGGTGGATCTGGAGCAACAGTGTGGCTACATCACTATGCTTAACCCTAACAACAGGCATCGCCGCAAGCCTAGTGACGCAAACGACTGCAGGGGTGGGTACACACACACACACACACACACACACACACTATTGCCAGCTGCATTGCAATCTTTACTGCCCAGGGTGGTGAAAGAATTGACACCCTGCAGTGTCTCAGACAATATCCCGTTCTCTAAAGATGCAGTTACGTTTGGCCACAGCCACAGCCACAGCATGTACCATATCTGTTTTATTTTTAGAGCATCGTAACAATGTCTCTAGTCGACCGACAGGACATATCAATAAATAAATAAGGAAGGCATCGTCAAGGCCAAATTTATTGTCAGCAGCTGTCGGTACAAATGTGATTAGGATTACCATATGTCTAGTTTAATTACACAGTTTGTCTGGTTAATTGTTTTCCTTTGGGCTAATGGGAGTGGATCGAACCTCGTTACCCTTTGTCTCTAGTTTTCTGTGTGATTGAAAATAATTATGAAGATTTCCATTGTATTTGACGTCTAAAGTTGCAAAATAAAACATTCAACGAATTAAAACACTCACACGGACACACCAAGTTGTTATGATCAAAACGTTGCTGTAAAATACGAATGAACAACTTTGCATGAGTACTATAGTACTCGCGATAAATTGGACTTCGCGTGAATCTTTGTTTGAGAACTTTTTGTCCCACTCTTATCTGTCTGAGTTGAATCAGACCCTGAGTTTTATGTATTGACTGAGTGTCGTTTATCTCTCAGGAGACACTCACCTAGGGGGTGGGTTTGATACCAATGGCAGCACAGAGTCCTTTGAGCTGGTGACTGAGGAAAACAACGGAGAAGGGAAAGGAAAAACGGATGGTGGGTCAACCTCTGCACGCTAGCCTAAGATGGCCTGAATGCACTGTACGAGCCACACAAGGCCTGTGCTTTTGCTGAGTTGTTCTAGTGCAACTCACACAGCTTCTTGGGAAAACTTTGTGTGTCTGGCATTTTCAATCATTTGTTTTTCATTTTAAAAATAGTTAGGATATCTTTGGTAGTAGTTTATGTTTCATATACCTCTTCCCTGGATGGCAATACTTTTCTTTGTAGCGCCATCAGAGGATGAGTGGGTCCCTCTAGAGCTGTGCTTTGGAATGCCTCTCTTCAGTTCTGAGCTCAACCGTAAAATATGTCGAAAGATCGCCTCACACAAACTCTGCAGCAAAGACAGGTAGGAAGTTAAAACAACCCACAGTTTTTTATGCCTGAAAAACAAAATGTGATATTTGTTTCATGGTGGGAAAAGGAAATTCGTTTTTCCCCTGTTGTTTTAGCCTTCAAGAGCTACTGCATTCCAGTCGAAAACTATCGCTGAAGGTTTTAAGTTTTGTCCAATCCTTTCAGGTGAGAACTCTCAACCCCACACAGTGATACCGCTATCAGCATGGACTGATTATATGAATAAATATAAATGGGCTTAATTTTGCAGTTCATAATTTATCAGTACAAACCAACATGGTGAAACCGTAATTATTTGCCAAGTCATTAATCCTTTGTGCTTTGCGTTGCGTTCCCTGACTGATAAACCATTTTATCATTGTAAAGCCCTTCCAAAGATAAGAGTCACCTCTAAAACAGCAACACTAATCCATTAATGCGATCCTGTCCTGACAGGATGGCGGCCAGTCAGCGGACCCTGACAGCGGTGTGTCGGGCCCTCTCAGCCAGCCCTCGGCAGAGTCCGGTGTCCCCCTGCCGGCTCTCAACCTCCTTTTCAAGGACGGCCAGCTAAAGGAATGGAACGGCCGAGTGCCGCCTTCTCTGCACATCTCAGCCCTGCAGAAAGACCAGCCTACATAAACCACGATTCAGGGACTCCTCTGCATGAGGTCATATGGTTTAACTCCATCTCACACAGGCCTCACCCTATCAGGCACAGGGGGATAAAATACACCCTAACCGAAGCTCCGCCCCTTACATGCCTATTTTGGTCTTTGAGAAAACTTCCAACCCTTTTAAACCCCGCCTTCAAGATGCCCACTCCTCCTCTTATCCTCATTGTTAGGGAGGCCCACCCGAACCCCTCTCTTAACTTGATAGATTACTTGTGTTTGTAAGGCAGTGTTGACCATTGGAGTGCCATTGTTATTGGATTCTGTTGTGGTCTCTAACAATGGTGCTAGTACAGTATATAACTTGTAATATAAAATGGCCCTTCAAAGTGATAGTTTATGTAAATGGATGTTATTTTTTTTGCGGGGTGATGATTATTCAATAGATGTTAAAAAACATTTCCTACAGCTAAATGTTCGTCAACTGATCATGGAGTCAGTTACACATATGCATCATAGGACCAAGCCTTTGGACAAACTAGGCTCCGAGCCGACCATACCCAAACCCTGCCTCCCAGTATTGTCTTATGTCCAGTGATCCGATGCATGACACCGTTGCGCAAAATATGACATAAAGACCTTCTTTATAAGTTGTGACTCCTACAGGAATGTTTTTAATTTGCACTGTGTTGGATGCTCCCTCGCCTGTGGAGAAAAAGTTCTAAATATGATATACAGGATTAATACACTTAGGACCCCTAGTATTGCTTGCATGATGATGAGGTATAGCTTATTCTGGTAGCCAGTAGATGGTGTTTCATTCTGGAACTTGAGCTTGTGACAAAGAAATCACTACGGTTTAACCACTGCTTATTGCAAACATTTCTCTCATTTTGAGGGGACACCAAAGACCAAATGTTATGTTTTTTTTTTACTTATGTTTTAGTGTCTTGTTTATTTTATTGCCTTACTATATTGGTTTACTAGTATTTCGATTGACAAGTACAGTAAGATGTCTGTGATGAGACACTTATTTTTATTTTCTTGAAAAAAACTAAACGAATGCTACGAGAGTCCAGGGCTAACCCCTGACCTCTAAAAGTTGGATAAGGTAAATTAAGCACACCAAAAAGCAAAGGACTATGTACTTAAGCCAGGCCTGCTACTTTCTCTGGCTTCGAATCAGTTGCCCTGCTGAACAGTGCAGCACACTCCTCTTTGCTTGGCCATTTCACTGGAGCTCTCAGAGGGAGTCTACCTGCAGTTGTGTTATGATAGTATAGTTTAAGGTCTGCAAACAAATGGCTTTGAGTTAAAGTCAGACCCATGAGAGTTAATGCTAATGTTGGTCACTGTCAAAGAGATGAGAACACATTCATCAGATTTCTTCATGAATTTTCAGTATGGCACAGAGGTATCGTAGGCTAGAGCATATAGGACAGACAATACTTTTAGCACATTTGAAGTGATTACTTTTTGTTCTTCCTATATTGTTGAAGGAATTAATTTTCTGCAATGACCTAATAGTGATTGTTGTTTATGATAAACAGATGATGATTACGAAAAAAAGAAAAGAAAAAATAGGCGTCCTAATGAAGCATGATGAGTGTGTTGTAATCATTGTGTGTAAGTTGCGTGTGTGTGTGTATTGTATAACGTTTGCTCATCTACCCCAGAATGCCCAACTACTTAAACACAACTCATCACAGTGATATCCTGTCAATATTAAACAGCCAAATATGTTTTGTAGACCAACCCCAGGCTCAATCATCGTGTATAGAAAATATAAATCCTGCTAGTTCTACATTGTATCGTTAAACCTGCATTTTAGAAACATTTTGTTGTAGTTTGTTTGATGAGACAGTGGATATCATTAAAATAATGCCATTGTAATTAAATGGGTTCAAAAATTACATTCCTCCATATTCTCCTCACCTCTCAAGAAATATGTTATTATCAATGAATATGTATAAAGTGTATAACCACACAAATTAATAAGTATTAAGAAAAACGTTCCCTGAGAATCAGTCTCTAGTTACATTTTTTTGACTTACCACGATAATATTTTGAAGTGTTGTGTTACATTGCCATCTTTGTGAATTAATTTGATCAACCTGTCTTTGGGCTGTAGCCCATCACAGCCCTTGTTTTTCGGGGTATTTCTGTGGGTGTTTTTCTAGCCAGGTGGAACAGACGGCTTGCTAAACACAGCGGTCTGGATGCTCTATCCATCTACTTCAAGCGTGCTCTGATGTTAAACTGCCAGCTCACAACTGGTATAAGAAAAAAAGTAAAAAAATATATAACAGGCACATCCTCCCACACTCAATGAACCTATGGTGATGATTGCACATTTAAGCACTCAGAGAAAAGGTCAAAGACTGAGCGCTGTCTGTGCTGGCTCCCGACAGTCTCAAAAAGACGCACACAGCCTAATTGACTAGTCTCCCAGGTCTCCCTGCTCTACTAATTTGCCTGTGCCACAATTTATATTGTGTCACCAGGGGGCACCAAGGGCAATAACTGGGTCACACCACCTGACGATGGCAGCTTCAAATATTCAGCAATGGGCAGGCGCTGAATGTCGATACTAGGCAGTTGCTTCGTTCACACTCGCGAGGCTCTGTATGTGCCAGTTTGTTCTATTTGTCCCCACCAGACAGAACTATGAAAACCATTTTAAGCTGTTGAGATGCATTGGTAGTCAAGGACCCGGCAAAGTAATGTGATGTTGAATTGACAGTGCCTTCCCAATTTACCCAAATAAGAGGGCCGTTGTATATACATTTTTGGCATCTTTTGCTTACATTTGGTCAGCAAAATGTGACAGTGCAGGTTTCATCTAGAATGTAACACATCTTTGTATTCTCTTGCTAGCTTCATATTGGTTGTTGCAAAGTTGTTAATGGTGTCATCATTGCAGAGTCCCCTTACCCCAGCTTTTATGGATTTAAAATGTCTCCTTTTTCATAACAATCAACCTAATCTATCTATCTCTGTATTTTGAGAGGTATTGTGCACCTCTGACAACTCGGAGCAATAATTAATCTAGCCACGTCTGTCTTCACAACTCGGCTGTATTATCTATTCACTTTCATAGACATATATTAGGAGATTGAGGTCAGTGACCTACAAAGTTTTCCCATTGACTTGTGCTCTTGTTCACAGGATAACATGCTCAGAAACCCCTTAACTTTCTCTCTCATGTAAACATACAGGTACACACGCGCAATGCAAAGTTAAATGAACATATCAACAGTAAAAAGTTTATTAATGAAACTATAAGACACACACGTTCTTGACGTTGTGGAATGCGCATAGGCAATGTGCTATGACTGGGTATGAAAATACGCACTACCGCTTTAAAAGAAAAGCCGCTTGGAAGTAGTCGCTGTTGATGCCAAGCCCGAGATCTGCCATCTAAAAAACCTCGCAGTTTTCTAACCGATGTCTGTTTGGCAGTGTGGAAGCTGTCTAGCACTTTTTCTCCGGGTTGGAGTGCACACATTTTTAGTTGCGGAGAAGAAAATAAAAAATATAAATGTGAGCTGTGTGATAGCCGATGAAAAGGTTAATACCGTTATTTAAACTTTGCGCACGAGGAGTAAACTGAGTTGAGGACTGTATTTCGAGGAACTATTCCACCACCTGTGCTGGATATATTGTCAAGGCCTACGTCAAATTGAAATCACCCTTGTGATATATTTTATACAAGACACTCTCGTTCATAGTAACTCGGTATTCTCAAACTGATTGGAGTAAGTCATGCACAGTATGCATTTAAATGTGATACCTTTTGCACGTTATAATTAAGTTTTGACCCAGGGTTGAACGCCTGCGACGTCAACGGATGGTGATGTTGCTCGACTGGTAACAGGTGGACGCGTCCTGTTGAAGCACCGTATCATATTTCAACTTATCGGGAAACAGTGGTATGGGAAACCAAGTGGATAAGCTGTCACATCTAAGTTACGCAGAAGTTCCAACAGTGGACCCTAACGGGTTTGACACAGAGGATGGACCACGGATCGGTGTGTCTTACATATTTTCTAACGATGATGACGAATTGGAGGACAATGCCGATGCAACCGATAAGGAGCAGAATCAGGAAGAGAAACACTATGACAAGCGTAACGAGGTAGAGTGCTCAGTTTACAACCGAGATGAATGTATTTATGAGAAAACCCTCAAGACAACTGACTTGGAGGTATATTCTCCGGAAAATGTGCTAAACAAATGTAAAGCAGGTGACTTGGTGGAGTTTGTCGCAACTGGCCAATACCCCCACTGGGCTGTGTATGTCGGGGACTTCCAGGTTGTTCACTTACACAGAGCTGAGGTGAAGAACAGCTTTTTAACAGATGCCAGTCAAGGCAGGCGATGTAGGATTGTAAACGAGCTCTATAAATTCAACCCTTTTGGCGATGATATGGTTGTTCAGAATGCTATGGAACAAGTGGGTTTAAAAGACCGGGAATTGAGCTGGAGAAATTCTGAATGTTTTGCCGCTTGGTGTAGATTTGGTAAGCGAGAGTTCAAAATGGGTGGAGAGATAAGAATAGGGAAACAACCATATAGATTGAAAATATACATGTCAGAGAAACAGTCACACATTCTTGAGTTTCAAAGTTTGGAGGACATGATCATGGAAAAAAGAAGAAATGACCACCTTGGTCGGACAGTGGTCTTGCAGGAGCTTGCGAATCATTTTAACAATGCTGGGCCGAATAAAACTGAATCAAGCGCGCATTGATAATCGATTGTTTTTTTTTTTTACCAGGACCCAGCTCTCAATTATAGAAGTCCACATGGAATAAGCTACGACATAAATTGTATACCCTGTTTTAATCTATAGAAAAGTAATGTACAGATTAGTCTACTGATGATTGCTTGATATTGATGCAAGTATTTGACATCATCTAATTGACATCGTGTAATTTATTTAAATAGGTTGATCGATGAGAGTCATATACTTTTATGTTTCCACGTCAGTTCCATCGCCTTGAAGTTACAATCCGTATTCCCTGCTGTTAAATGGCCTTTGCAATAATGATTAATTGGTGGAATTTAATTGAATTGATCTAATTAAATGATACCCATTACCCATTGGAAGAAGAATGCAACATAATTGCCTTGTGACCTTAATACAACTGTCTGGCACTGTCATAACCCAACATTGTTTTATTGAAAGTTCAAATGTTGGTCTAAATGTGACAAAAAAATGCTACTGTCTTTTAATGTCATTAAACTTGCCAATCTGTTCCTCCATGGCACCCCAAACTAAGTGGTGGCCATTAAAGTAAAGGGTAGTGCCTATAAGGTCATGTACACCAGCATATTGTGAAATCATTTTGTGGTTGGAATATAATGGTTGGCCAAATTGTCGATTGTGTAAGTCAAGTAAATTGTCATTACCGTACATGGCTTTTACATCTGGGCTGGCTTTTTTCCCTCTTCCTGACATACAATAATGTTTTTCCATACACGCCTGTTGCGCTGTATATTCATACACACTGTGTTATGTTTTGCTAGTGCTCTAGGTGTTAATGGCATGAGCAACAAATGATATGCTACTAGAGCAATATAACTACTCATAACAAAGTAAGTATGGTTTTTGAAGGGGTTTGGTGGTGTTAAAAGGTGGGTATCAATCAACGTCTTCTAGATCTTGCAAGTATTGTATGGACTTATATGAACCTTGTTACAGGAAAGTTTCAATGTTCTTAAACCTAAAGGATATGCAAAATAGTTGGCCAATTATTTTCACCTCAAGTGCCCTCTATGCCCTTTTCCAGTCTCTCTTTATCAAATGTTTGGCATCTTACTAGCAAAAGAAGACCATACTGGGAGGGTGAAACGATGGACAGACTCAATAGGTGTGTGTGTGTGTGTGTGTGTGTGTGTGTGTGTGTGTGTGAGTGTGTGCGCGCTTGAATGCTTGTGTGTTTTAGCTTCTTTAATTGGGGAGCATATGGTACTCAAGAGAAGGTTGCACATGATGTTGCTGCTCTAAGATCTATGTAACAGAAGGATGAATATTTTCAGTATGCCACACTATCAACCGCACTTGTTAGGAGGGCACATGCAATATACTGTAGGTGTTTGGCTGAGTGAAAAATAGCAATCAACTGCAATTAACGTTTTCTCTACTTATTGCACTTGATGGGATGTGAAAGAATGGAGCATTGTAGACCGATAATGCCCAACAGTCAATTCTTTCCCACAGGTATCTGCTTGAGTCTATTGGGTGATTTCCACAGAATGTTGATGAATTGATTGGACTTGCTAAACTGCAATATTCTCTGTGTGACATTTTTTTTGACATGCCACCAGTTGTACAAGATGTGTGCACAATGTATACCAGATCAACTCTATGTTTTATTTCCTGCATCTGTGCTCCTCAAGAAGAACAAAAAAACAATGAAGATCTACATGATTACTTTTGTAGTGAGCTGCAATTTAGAGTACAATCTCTAGGTTCATTGTGGTTAAACAAGTGGCGTTCTTGACCCGAAAAAGTAATAAAACCTGAATTAGCTTTTTTCAAAGAATAGGCTCATGGCATCTTAAGGTAGTTTCAATGTTTTTCATCTCACAAAATACTGATAGAAATTAACTCACAATAGTGGCACACAAGAAAAAACTGGTAGTGATGAGAAAGTTTTATGATTCCAGCCCCAATCCCCTCCTGTCAGGCACACACCGGGCACACAAGCTAGAAAACGACTAGTAATTACCACTGACATGTGGGCTGTGAGTAATGGACGCCCACAATGGCAAAACAGCTCCCATTTGTGCGTCATTTTAAGGACGCCGTTGCAGCCATGGTTGGACGTGTCAACAACTCCCGTTTGACCAACGGAATACTTATAAGTTCTGCAATGCCACATTGGGTGGCTTGCCTGAGCGATGGCATTTCTATTCTCTAACTCTTAAGCACACTTTTGGCTTTAATAAACAAATTACACTCATAGTCAAAGTTCATGCATGGTTAAGTTGGTGCTAGATACATGCTAACCAGGAGGGAATCTTCTTCTCAAAGCTTGCCACAGTCCACTCATGCAATCTCTCTATGGTCCTGGCATGTTTGAATCACAAGGCCTGCTGGCCGGAAAAAGAGAAAAGGCAGGTGGCCCTTTTGTCTTCTTGTTTTTATTTCCCTCCATTGTTTTTCTGTTTATCTCTGGGAAAGCTATGCTTGGCAGTGAGAATACCTGTTGTCCATTGGGTGAAATTTTGTTGATGAGTTTGGCTAATAGGAGGGCCAGGTTTACCAAGAGAGGAAGTCACTACAGCTGACTGATCTGAAAAATTGTGATTCCTTTAAAAGCTTCTCACTGAGTGGCTGCAGAATGCTAAAAAGCCTTATCAGAACTGGTTATGATATATATATTTTGTCACAAATCAGTTATTCTCGTTATAATTTTATTTAAAAAAATGTAAGCTTAACCTTACAATTTGTAAGACTTTTCAAAGATGATACGTCCAGTATGACATATTCTATTTGAGGTCAAAGATACATTTCAACTCTGTGGTTTAGCCCCTATGTTCAAATGACGTTCTATGTTATTGCACCATTAAGCGTCTAAATTGGACTTCATGAGGGTAATGTATGAGTCATAGGACACTCCAGCTCCGCAATGTCTTCCTATGGTTCTTATCTGTTTACACAGCTGCAGATTCTGGCACCACTCTGCTAGGTCAGCTTCATAATGGGGCAAAACACCCAAAATCCACTGAATAAAGTTTCCCTGCAAGCTTGTGAAAACGTTTTAATTTGCATATTTTATGAGGACAGCAAATGTTCTACCCATCAATTCAATTAGCTCTTAAGTCTAAACATCTGGATACTTATTTTTATATAATTTAATGTTAATGAAGTTCATAGCTTGAAGCATTTGTTGCTAATAATACTGAATAACGATGATGTGTTTTCCTGAACATGGGTTCTTTCAAATTATGGTTGGCCTTGGAGTCCCCTTTTGATGTCTTCCCTGGGGCAAAGTAGTGGTAGAGTGTCGTCTTAATTCTGTTAAGCTATGCCTAAAATTATGCAAATATTGCAAGAAGATTAATTGGTAATTTTATTTTTCTAAATCTTCAGCCTACTTATCATGCATAAAGTATAAGATTCAAATGGAGACACTGCTAATACAGTTCAAGATGAATTAAAAATCTAACCACGATTCAAACTACTCAGATATTGTTATGATACTGTATGTAGACTGGGGTGTCAAGGGTTGTGTTGCAACAGTTGAAAAGCTTTTGTTTAGAGCAGAATATAAGTAGTGAAATAATCTTTGGTCACAAAACAATAATTTTATTTTAGCAAGAGGTAACTCAGGTTTACTTAGCAAATGCGCTGGGTTAAGGCTGGGAGTTGTTTTTGGACGGAGCTTTCCTAATGCTTTTACTGTCGATTCTATGCTTGAGAGGATTGGCCTGTCAGGCACTTCAGCAGTGACAGTAGTTGAGACAATGTGTATTAAGAGCAGGAAGGAAGTCGTACATTTTGATTTGCAAACCTTCTGTCACATATCCTGTTTTTGAACATGCGGTTGTCATGAGGCAGCCTAGGTAATTTTTTTCTCATCTGAGTGTGGTCATGTGGAACTGAAATATGTAAATTTGTAATCAGGCTGTAGTTCTTGGAGCTTTGACATATCGGTCAGTAATATAAAAAATGTGGGAACGTAAAATTACACGCTTTTTTTGTTCTGCCTTGGCAAATATGGCATGCAAAATAAGTATAGTAAAGAAGCCACGTTCATAAACATTATCTATAGAAAAGAGTCCATGTTTCTGTAGGGGTTATATTAATAGTTAAGGTGAACTGTTCAATGAACAGTTGAAGATTGTGTCACACAGTTTTTCCTTTTGTTAAAAATATCGTGTAGTCCTCAGACATTCCCCTCTGAATACAGAAGGCCACACATTTCATAGTTTGAAGAAAACCTTTTTGTTAAATGCACTTGTCTAATAGTCATGCTGACGTCAGTTAGGTAAACACATCAACCCCAACAATAGAGAAGGACAAGGATGTGGACGTAGATGACGATGAGAAATTGAAGTGCATGTCAGATGCCGACTAATATACACGCACCCCAACCCTTCCGGTGTCACTCATTACAATTAAGTTGACCTCTGCAAGTAGGCCGCAATGGCAGACTTTACAGAATCCATCCAGAAACATACCATATTGGTCATGCATATTTGATAGTGGATAGAGCAGCACTTCAATGCCCGTCTGTCTTGTCACCTGAGGACTCACTCTGTGCGGCACATGCCATCTGTCTAGAGATCAGGGGAACAAGGTGCTGCACCGAATGTGTGTCACTGGTATTTTCAGCCCGCTCTGTACATTTCAGCAGGACTCCCGCTTCCTTTAAAAGCTTAGCTTGGGTCGTTTCTTTATTTTTATTTTAAGGTAACTGTATACTGTGGTTGTAGTGAGGTCAAGCAAAGTTGTGGATTTAAGTTATTGATGTACTGTAACCCTAACCCTGAAATAAATGTGCTTTGGTCCTGTTAAAAATCTTTGTCAGACTGTCAACAGACAGTGGGCACTAAGAAGGCCATCAGTGAATCAGCCAGTTTCAACAGCTTGTCTCTTTAGTCTTGCTCCAGAATTGGATAGATAGGTCAGATCTAGCATTCCCTCAAAGTGCTTATTTTGTTGGTGTCTACTCTATTGGCAGGACAAACTCTTTACTAAAGCTGATTGAGATGCAAGCAGCTAGTGTCGTTAGTGTAGAATCAAACTCTGCTTTCCCTATTCCTGTTTTCCTATAAGCTATTCCTACTCTTGCGGAAGGTCAGCCAAAGTTGCAACACTTGCTCTCCCAGTCAAAATCCCCAGAATCCATCCTGTTTGATCTCTGATGCTGCCCAGGGAGTGTGATATGGCAAATGAACTTCTGTGTATGCTCATTTGCATAAATGTGTGGTTCCAGATGCCAGGAGTGTGACAGGTTGGGATGACAGCTGGCTTGTACCATGGGTCACTGGGGCAACTGGATGACATGTGAGGGTGACCTTTAAACTCTAAACTGTACCTCTCAATAGACCGAAGCCCATATATTGTCTGGCCTATAAGTATTGGAAAAGATGTGAATGAACTTAGAGATTCTCTGTCACTGCAGTTACGAAAGAGGATAGGGAGATCTTTTTTAAAGCTACAATTTAAACTGACTGGGGAAGCTAAAAACTGAACCATATGACCAAAAGATGAACAGACCCATTACTGTTGGTCAGGCTGTGGTGTTTAATTAAAAAAAACAGAGTTTAAGAAAGAGCATTAATGGCAACTGGAAGCATGTTGTATTATCTATAATTTCATTACCCTTTCCAAGCAACATGAAAGACTGACACACAAACTGCATGAACAATTACAGCTATGTTTTCTCCTACAATCTGTTCTCTTTTGAACTACGAGAGACAGGATTTAAATAAAGAAAGCTTACATGATTGTGTTCATTTATTCGAAAGCGTAAAGCTATTTGATCGGAGGATGAAAGCAATCAATGAGGAACATGGACTTGGCTACAGCACAATGCTACCGCAATGCTCTGTTAAATAGCTCCAGCTATTTTCCCTCAAAGATAAGTGACTCCAGAAAGAGACTTGAATCTTGGATTTGCAGTAAATCACTAAAAACAATTCAGAGAAGCCAGTAAACGAACGCAGATAAAGACGCCGTGTTTTGCTGTTGTCTCTAGAACATGGCAACCCACGGTCAACAGGCACCCAGAAACATTCACAACCCCCCAAAAAACACACCACTACAACACACTTTATTATTGTTATTTACCACTGGGGAAAAACCCCTCCATGCCTGCTGATGTTGGTAATTCTCAATATGGATCAATCCTACAACAATAAGCTCACACACACTCGAGGCATATTTTGATGGCTCCTAGTCTGACTGCCCGCTGGGTCAATCAAAGCAGTGGAAATTCCAGGGCTTCAAGAGGCCTGATTGCATAGCTGGGAGGCGGTAATAACAGAAGCACAGGACAAAGAAGCAGGTCACTGCGTGGGGTGCAGACTGGCTGAGAGCCTTATTCTAACTTGATTAATTAACACAATGTTTTCTTTTTCTTTTATAAAGCCGTGCTAAATATCACAGGGGATTCTAATAACAGGATGACAACTTTATGTCAAGAATAGCACTCTATAGTTTCCTTGCAAATGTTCATCTCACTCGCAAATGTCATCCCTCTGATGGAAACGTACTTTGAGACACTGGAGCTCTGCTGTGCTTGGAACTTGAAGAGCTGCTTAAAGCTTGATTGAAATGGGGGTATAAGAGATATGGAAGCAGTAAGGAGGAACAGTTTACTTTCTGTCAGCAGCTCAATGCTTCTTTAGCCTTCTAATAGAGGTTGTGTAGGCATACATGAAAAGTTAGTTAGTAGCAATGAGCACCAAGCCATGGCAACTAGGGCCATGGTTGTTCAGAGATTCTAGTCAACAAATGCTCTGTCATCGTTTCTATAACCTTTCTAAAACGTTTCCGTTTAATGACTCATCCGCAATTGTAAGGCCTGTTCTAGTAATGAATCATATCCATAACGACTGGTTAACACTTTTCTTGACAAAATGGTTCAGAAAGAAGAGAGGCTTTACTCTTTGCTGCAGCAGGATGTTGAGTGTGATCTTTATTCACCAACAAGTTTTTTGGCAAGCGTGTATGTGTGTGTGTGTGTGTGTGTGTGTGTGTGTGAGAGAGAGTGCAGAGAGAGAGTGTGTAGAGAGACTGCGTGTGTATGAAAAGATGGCATGGAGAGGGATTCACAGAGCGGTCATTAAAACAAGTTACCCGTCCTTGTCTCAGTGGCTGACTCTCAAAGCCGCTGCCCCCCGAGAGGTGCAATATGGGCATCAAGCCCCCGTCTCCCGGCAAGCCCCCCCCCACCCCCACCCCCACCTCCACCACCACTTCCTTTAATGGTACATGTCTAGCCCAGGCACCTGGTGTTCGTGAAGGTATAAGAGTCATCTGTCAAGATGTGGAGATGGGGCTGCCAGCCTCGATGGAGGTAATTGGTAGGATGGCTGCGCTCTGGGAAGCTTGAGGAATCTCGCGGCGCATCGGGGAGGTGAGAGAGTGCTGGCTGCCGCTCCAATAGCAGGCTGGTTCTGGCGCGTGAGGAGCACTCACGCTGAGTGAGGAAGCATATGAAAGAGGCGAGCGCGACGACAATCAAACACACACAGGTGGGAACAGGACACTGCTCCCTCCAGCATGACAATTCTTCGATGTATCCACATCACTTATTCATGGGGATAGATAATAGATAATGAAGACCAAGATCCGCACACACACACACGTACACACACACACGTACACACACACACACACATACACACACACGCGCACACACACACTCAAATTAATAGCCTATCACAACACATAGGCATACTGTAATTGAAATAGATAGGAGGAGTAGTGTGGATGGTGAACAGGCATCTTGTTTTCTGATAGCCTATCCTGTCAGGTCACGACTGCAATTCAAATGGATCAGTGGGTCTGTCTTGTCCAGCTTTTACCATAATAATGGTAGATGCTCCTTCTAGCCCACATGGTAAAATGGGGCTCTCCAATCAAATAAAATGGTGGGTCAAATGTGTTGCTGGGAGTGGGCTACAACATACAGCTGAAAACAAGCACGTAAAACGAGAGTCAGTAATCAAATGTTCAAAGATTTTTGGGTGTGGTTTAGTATGTGTTGTGCTTTTTTTTTGATACTGCCCATTTGAAAAAAAAAAAAAGATTATCATGACGTGCACACGTGGACAGTAAAAAATATAATAAAAGATAAAAAGGAAAGAGATGCCCCATGGTAGCTTTAGATTATGTATGCTTAGGTATGGGCCTTTATGGTAATATTTGAGGGAAAATCTGTTTTGTGCTGATATCCATTGGAAATTCCAAGCCCAGAGACAGCTTATTGTGCTATGCCCCAGGCCAGCGATAACTAGAATTCCAATCAAACATTTCAGGTTGCCATGGGAAAGGCCTTTAGAGTGAAGTGCTGATAGGAACAGGTTACAACAACAGGTGCATACAGCATGAATACTTCCCCTTAATGTCAGATAAAAGATGCAACAGAATCAATGTTTTATAAGTGATGAAGTCATTGTTTTCTCTGAAAACAATTCAACTTTTTAAAAGCTAACCCTTTCATAAGTGCAACTGCAAGCTACAAAAACACTACCTTTTAAAAGAGAACGGCACTTTTGAAAGATGCTCTAGCGACCAATGGTGGCAAGTACCCATGAATCATATTTCCCTCAATTATAGCCAACCAAATGTCTGCCTAACAGCAGGGGTTTTTGCTGTACAAGTCTACCATGGCTGGAGACCTGAATTGTGGAAATTGAGGGCTTGTCAGAGTCAATCATCTGATCCCATTTTTTCCCCTCTGGACAAGATGAGTGACTCATTCACAGCCGGCCTTCCAGAACCACACAAGTGATTGACTCAGCGGAATTTGGACCTGTGTCAAAATGTGAACCGATTGGCGCCTTGAGCACGAGGTTGAAATGACTATGTTGTGGATAAAATATGTTAAGAAATACAATATCAATACAATAACTTCAACTTCTTTGAAAATGACTCAGATTTTATCATGGACTAATAGCATGAGTTTGATTGTGCCCACTATTTATAACAACACCTTTGTTACCATTGTAATTACCCAGAGAACTGATTAGCAAGAGAACGGTGTAAGTGACTGCTAGTTGCCACCGTGTAGGGGGCTATAGAACATAGTGTAACTCAAACACTCCTAGACTCCACTCTCTGCATGCTTCAGTCACTAAAATCATACCACACTGGCTCACTAATTATTTGTCTCCTTCATGGCTATCAATCTCCCTTTGCATCCTCTTAATTTGCACGCAGCAGGGGGTGAAGCGCTGCACATGAAAAGACAACGTGGAAAGTCTCCAGTTTCACAAGTTGCATGTAGCAAATGTTTAGTTATTTGCCGAAAGTACAACATGCCCAGCAACTGAGGCAGTGTCCTAAAGGCTCAGTGATACCTGCAGGTAGCGCCGTTAAAAACCTGAACAGACAGCGTGCACGGAAGGCCTCTTGGCATGGGGTTTCATTTGCCGCTCTCTGGCTCATTCTTTTTTTTTTCACAAACTGAGGGACAAGAGATGGTATGAGCTCAGGGGCCCGGAGCAGTTGTGTGTGAGAGACCCCCACAGGTAACCTAATAGGGGGAGGAGAAGGGAGATAGGGACAGAGGGAAGGAGCAGCGGTCTTCAGACAAGTGCAGCTGGATGTATGGCTGTGTGATTCAGGACCCCGGGGCCATTGCTGCCTAGCCGGACCGTACTTCAATAGGCACCCGCAGCTCTTTTCGTTTTCCTTGTCTCTCTACTCGGTCCAGTGGACAGGAGGAGGGGGGTGGCAGGAGGGAAGTGCGACACTGGATCTGGTCGAGAAAGGAAGAAAGATGACAAGTGGGGAAGAGGGTTTCCAAAAAAAGGTGTAGAGGGACGTGGGTAGGGGTGAGATGAAAGTGTGTACCTGCTGAAGCTCGAGGGAGGGGGAGGGGAGGGGGAGGGGAGGGGGGGCTGTTCTCTCGGACTAGCTAGAGGGCAAGACAAGAGGGGCCGAGAACTAGAGACTGTTGGAGGGACAGAGGGAGGGAGAGGGGAGAACAAACAGAGTGTACCTTGGAGACGGGACAACACTGGTGTGCATGTTGACCAATCACGATGACCTTGGGGGTGGCTCTACCTAGCAGGGGAGAAGTGCTTTTCATTTCCCTGTTGCTCAGACACCATTATTTCAATGCCTCATAGCTGGCACTTGAGTCAAAAGTGCTGGCATTTTTTCCACTGCCAGACTTATTAGAATAAGCAAAGGCCAAGAATGATAATGGTCCTTTTGCGAGTTTTCTTTTTGTTTTGCTTTGTTGCCTCAGGCATGTTGAACTGCCACTTATTCAAGCATTCATTTCACAATTTCAACCAATGTTCACGCAAATCTACATGCGGCCTGCATCGTTCAACCGCAATAAAATGCCCAGGCTACATGATAAAACACACCACATCAATAATAAATAGTACTTCAACGCTGTTTGCTTTAATGGCTGAAGTTCACCCCGGCCACTTAAGTGGGAGGTGTGGTGTACTGTTATGGAACGTAACCACTGTGAGGTGGCTGACATGTTGAGGCCCCTGCGGCTGCTAGTGTAATTACAGGCTGACATCTCCCTGAGCCTCTAACAAAGGGCCAATAATCAGTGGCTGATGATCAGAAACATGGCTCATGACACGGAGGGGTAGCGCCGCTGAAATGTAATTAAAATCACCCCGTCTCTCCAGCAGTGAGAGGCCCCGCTCATATCGTGCACCCTCACTTTCCCTCTCTTGTTCTGTCTTTTTTTTCCTTTTCCTCTTTGCAGATCCTTTTTGAAGACAGTATCCCCCCTCCTTTCTCTCCGTGCCCTCTGTATCTCCTTTCCAGCTCACCTTAATATCTCCCAAGCACCGATCTGTCTTTCTCTCTCTTTCCATGTCTTTTTGTCTTTCTGTCTTCATTTAGAAACGAATCATCAGTCATGCTTTCCACAAAGTGATAGTATAAATACAAAGCATACAGCATTTCTTTGAACTTGACTCTGATGAACATGCTTTTCTAAGGGGAATTCATTGAATGAATATTTGAGTGTAAAACAGTGCTCAGTTTTCTATGTAAAATAAAACACTGTGTGAACGTGTGTGTGTATAAGTGTGTGTGTGTGTGTGTGTGTGTGTATTTGTGTGTCTGCGGGTGTTTTCTTGCTAATTCCAGTATTAGCCCCCACACAGAATAGTCCGATGCCTTTGCAGATCTTATGACTGCTTGACTGCCTTCTCCATTAAGGAGTGAGCGGCTGATATTACGTGTCGTGTGCACCGCAGACTTTGTAGAAGGGCTTTTATCGACCTGCTGCTTAAGCCTTGGCGCTATGCAAAAGAGCAGTACTGAAAGAAAAGCCCTTTCACTGTTCCTCTTCATGACCCTCTATTGCACTCGCAGGGAGCCCCAGCAAAATGGCAAGAGAGGGGTGGGGGTGTGGGGGTACCATTGTGAGGCAGTACGAGTTGAACAATAATCCCCTCTCCATCTCGCTTATATTCAGTTTCTCGATTGTGTAGTTTCACAATCCAATGCCGTGACCGGCGGAGGGCTTCATGGGTTGAGAAGATATAAATAACTGACTTATCAAGACCGTGCTTGTATCTTTTCCTACCTGGGGGGCTGACTAACCAAGCAATGAACATGAAATTTAATGGTGCTGAGCCCATGCAGTTTGACTATAGATGGAGGTACAGTATATGATATACACAGTATCAGTGAATATATATTGATTGTTCCCTGAATGTAGTGTGTAACACTGTAGGAAGGGTGACATGCTACCGCTGTTGTTGGATAAATTGCAGTTCAATTTAAACCAAATATCTCCAAACACACACACACACACACACACAGTACGTGTGCAAGCCCCCCCATGTCCTTTTGCTCCTAATAGCCTAATATCAGTGTTGTGCAAGGTTGATGAACGAAGGGTGTGAGGGGGGCAATGGCTAAGAGTGTTGCTAGGACAACTGATCTGTAGATATCCTAAAACGTACAATGGGAGCTATGTACCAAGAATCTAATCCAGGGGCTTAGGGATTGCTGCCTGCTTGCCACTGGGCCTTTACAGAGGGCAGGAGCTCTAAATCATTACAGCGCTCAGTGCCAGTATAATGGGACTAAACAACCCTCAAGGTAGAGTGACAGCTTCTGTGCCCCGGTTGGTTTTCTGAGAGCTGGCACACAGAAAATCCCTTACAGCAAGCCTTTTGTTAGATTCCAGCTAATGACATTGGCCAATACTGCATTTTTAATAGTCACAATGGGAAATAGGCTGATGTAGATTTTGCATCCCCAGATGTAGATGTCACTTAAGCTGTTATTTCATACCATACTCTATTTCTCCATGCCAATGCTGTATTACCGGCACGATTGCACAAAGCCCACAAGGCTTGTTAATATTCATGTTGCTGTGGGATTTCATAATTTTAGGCTTTTGACATTTTAGTGCTTTTGTCTCTCTCATATATTTTCCTACAAAACAATGTATTAGAGCACACACACATACCTACACATAGCAGCAATTCAAGTAGATAAAACAAGGGATTTACTTTCTCTCCACAAAATAGATCAATCTGAGGTGGAGCTGGTTTTTTAATTTTAACAAAGGAAATACACAGAGTGAGCTAATCAATATTATAATTACAGACAGTGGCAAGCAGCAAGAGACAAGTGATTAGGTTCAAGCACGTTAGTCTGTGGTAAAACTTGAGACTGAATCTGTGCTTGAGAAACAGTGGTGTATGAATATGAACACAGGAAATATCTTAGAAGATGAACGCAATAGTTCAAATCAAATGTTTGATATGTACACATTGCATATTGTGCTGGGATATTTCACAGCGTCCTTTTACACTGGCTTAAAAAGCTGGGTTGGTTTTTCTTGAGGGTATACTTAAGAAAGCCAATTTGACGTATTTCTTTCTTTGTTCGCTAATTGGCTACAAAGGCTACCATTATACATTATGAGCAAAACAAAACAAACTATTTCCTTCAGGCCAGATCAAAATTCTCTATTTTAAATAAATACGGTACATTGGACAGGAAAGTGTTCACCAATAACAGCAGCAAGCCATGCACATATAGAAATATACAGTCATTGCACATTAGAATGAGACATTCAGTTCACCTCTGCCTCAATCTTCACAGCGTGCGTTTAAATGACAGAAATACTTCTTGAAAAGGTCCAGCGCTCTCCGTCTGGTCCATTATGGCGTGTGTGAGTAAGTGGCCCAGATGCTAATGTTACTGGCTGTCTGCATTGGGCCCACTAGGCAGCTGACAGCTGACAAACATGCCGTCAGAAAAGCATGGTGAAAGGCCCATTGTTGATGGCTATCAATGTGTGGGGTCTGCAGTGTGGAAGGGCCTATACACCGACAGTAAGTACCATTAAACGAAGCATCTGTTTACACATAGATTTTGTGCACATTTGCATTATTGGTTTCTCATGATGCATGTGGATACACCATCCAGTTTTCTAGGCAACTATCGCCCTGATCCCCAGTATAGCCTTGACTCATCTCAGATGTGCCAAAGCACCAAGTGAAATAGGAGATAGGTGAGGATATGGAGGAGCTTTTTTGCGAGTCTGCCAACGCTTAAGCAATAAGCAAATTATACAGACTCAAAGAAAGGCTTTCTCACATGTGTATGATAAATTCCTCTTCATATTTATCATTTCTTAGTCATTTAGAATAGAACTAAATGGATGAATTCAGTTGTAATGGATATATAATAAGTTGTAACAACACCTGTGCAAGTCAGCTTCATTTTACTAAAATGCTGCACTCTACTGGTAACTTGATGTTATGACTCTGGGAAAACGGTTATTGTTAAAGTCAATTTTAAGACGTTAGAATATAAAGTACATACTCTGTGAACAACCTTGCACTCTTCTCCATATCACTTTGGGGTTATTTGAGCTGGATTGGAGCTAGTTTTCCGTCATTGTTTTTGTATGACTGAAAAACTAAATAATCATATTTGTTTTCAAAAGGGATTTTTTAAATGTATTTATAGAAAGTGGTTATTGCAGTTTACATGATGATTGTTTATATTATTACTGTAATATGTATCTGCTCATTTCAGTTAATTGTGCAAATACTTGTAGTTTTATAAATTTCCACAAGGGTCCAGCAGAGCACACACGTTAGAATCTTCGTAAAGTTGCGGAATGTCATTGAGATTTATGCAATTGGAAAGGCCATCTACATTTCTTCTTTTTTTCAAAGCTTCAGAACATCTTATTGAACAAAGTTGAATGCCATAACTTAAATTCTTTTGGGATTTGGATTGCAGCATAACATAGTCCAAATGGAATTTTAAACAGAATATGAAGTTTTCCATCGAATAAGTAGAGCATCTGTTTCAAAGACTTCCAGGAATAGGAACAAAACAGGACATCAAGTTTAGAGGGGGATTAAAGCAAATATTCCAATACTGCATGATGGATGATTCTCAGTGTCTTTTCTTTACACATCTCTCTTTGCGTGGAATCCCAAAGCAGACTGTAAATTAACATTTTCCAAGGCATGTCAACGCTCATTCAGAAGAAGTGCTGTCCCACTCCGGGACAATTAATAAATACCAAAGTACCAGAAAGACAAGATGCATAACCCAGAAAAAGCAGGGGACCAGAAATATGTATATCTAGGTTTTGTAAAATATTTTGTTTGGGAAACTGCTGAATAATCTAATTGAATTATTTATTATAAAGAAAATAGAAGAAAACTAAGACAACAATAAACGCCCCTCATAATCGGTAAGCTTGCAATTTTAACATTTATGACAATTCTGAAAGTACCATATTTCCCTGATAAACCGAACAGAGATTGATCATGCCTTAAAAAGAAAAGGTGTTTAGGTGCGATCAAGGGAAGCGCCAATTTGGACCAACCTTTTATTTCCCTTTACTCATCGTGCAGGAACTTGGGTCTGATTGACAGATTAAACAGTATGCCTTACGTAAAGCAATCAGATGTTATCTTGCACCATAAATGACATTGTGATACACACTTCAAGTCGCTTGCTATACTTCCAACCTTTTCATTAAACTAGTGGGCTATTTTTGGACTTGGAGGAACAAAAACCACAATGTGGGGAGCAATTGCTTCCTTTTCTTTGTACACTTGAAACACTTCCTAACCTTTCATCACATCAACCCACCTTACACACACACACCTTTCTTGCACAAACCCTCTCCAACGTGCGTCAGCTACCTGGCGTACTTATCAGGCCCCTGCCGTCACTCTGAAGGCTGGCTCGGACATGTTAGGCAATTGCCTGGGTGGAGTGCGTGCGACGCTCCTTGGCAGCCTTCCAGCTATCGAGACGCTCCAGCTATCCTGTTGATGCCTAAGCCAGGCCCCCAGGATGCAACTTACGCAACCATCAGCCAGCCAGAGACAGTGGACTCATAACACACTGGGCCGGAGACACCTGTATGTTAAAGGTCAAACTGTTCTTGAGTTGCTGACGTCTAGGAAAAACATAGGGTGACATGTAATGTCTAGTCATTGTACAATTAACAATGAGTGAAATCCACTGTATTATAAGCAATTTATTTGAAAGAGGAAGTTATGTATTACATGAAGCCCTGTGTCATGTGGACTTTGATGCCATGCAAAACATTCAGATTTCCTTGGGTCTGTTTTAAACTAGAAATGGGATGCTTCCACAATTGTATGTTGTATATTTGATCAGTAAAATGTCATCTTCGTAAAGGTCAGATGAGACTAAATCCATGCAGCTAACTGATCAATGCTGGCAGGTCGTTTTTTCTCTCTCGAAGATTACATTTGAAAAATAACGCCTCACCCCCAATGACGAAAGCCTTACAGGAACATTTTTCTTACAAATTACCTTTGAGGTACACAGACAGTAGCACTGCTTCCTTTTTCAACTTTGTGTTAGAAAGATACACGCTCAAGAAAAACTTTCCATTTCAATATGAAAAATGTATCTTTATTCAATGTCTCCACACGATAAAATATACATATTTACATGTTTTGTACAATTTTCTTTTTTTCTGTAAAACCTATGCGGACAGAGCCTTGAGGTTGTGTCACATATATATATAATTCACAGTGCAATATGAACTTTGTGCAACCGTGTCAATTTCCTCTAGATGTACGTGTGTGTATGAGTCACTATACAGTACACAAGACCAAAGCTTCTCAGATATAACAACCAAATATGAATCTTTCCTAATTGTGATAAGGATCTTGATAGAATAAAGCGTGTTCTTGGTGATCAGGTCCAACGTCACCGAAACACTGCATCTGTCTGTCATGTCAAAACAGTTCAAAATAAAAAAAGCCAGACTTTCAAATGAACAATATCTCACTTTTTTTGAACTATGACAACAGCCAATGATCCACAAGCCATCTTTGAATAGTTGATAAATGAAGAAAAAGGATCTGAAAGTAAAACAGTCAAAGTGAATTGTTATTGTTATCTCCTGTTTACACACGGGTGTGTCGAGTCATCCGGATACCAACGACAAACATCACCTGACTGGACCCATCAGTCAGTCCCACAGGTCATGACACACAGTGATACAGGCAAAACATCAAACAGTGGCAATACAGGTGAGGCCCATAGAAGTAGATCATACAGAACAAGCATTCGTTTTCTCAACAACATTTCTTAACGAAATTCAATCAATAACATCAGCACATAATTTGCAGACAGTTTGAATATGCCTCAAAAAGCACAGGTAGAGAACCTTTGGTCTCTTGCACCTATCTACATTGCTGTAGTCTGCTTCAAAAAAAGCTTCCTTATAACATTAGTGTTTACTGGCATGCTAGCTGGGTTGCAGTGCCTTGACAGCTTAATTCATAGAAAAGGCCAGAGACTGGAATGACATTGGCCTACAACGTTGGGAGTACAGACAACACGTTGGCTAAGACGCTCCCTGAGAGTCTGCTCTGTAAAGGACATTTTGGTTACATCTACATAAGCCTTATTTGTATAATGAGCAAAGCGTCTGATAACGAGGCTGTGTCAAAAGAGGAGCCACGCTCAAAGTCTTTTTCTGAATATGCTTGGCTTTGCAGTGAGACAGCGTCATGCCACTCTCGGCTCGTGACAGCTCATGTTGTGTGTGATACATAAACTCTTTCCCATCTCTCTATGTCTGTGCCTGTAGTGAGACATTAGGCTTGTGTGAGTTTCCTGCGGTCCGCCAATGAGTCAGCCCGTAGTGCCGCTGGCCTGGGGAGAGAGTGAGAGGAGCTACAGATCTGTCTCCTCCTTCAGCTAATGCCTTCTGAATCCCGGAGACTTGAGGAGAGGGTTAGCCTGAATTACCTCTCTTACCAGATGTACACTCTCTGACACACTCCTTAATAGCCCACAGAGCCTACTTTGTAATGCTAATCTAACAAACAACATGTGAGCCTGAATGTTTTTTTAGCACCAAATGACCACACACACACACACACACACACACACACACATATATACATACACACACATAAAACACGTAAATATACAACATTATTACACATTGAAAATGCCCTTTGCTATTAACACAGATACAACAACAAATACAGTACATTGAGTAAAAATCACAATGTGTGTGTGTGTTTGTGTATGCCCACAACAGTACACAAACAAGCTTAGGCCCTAAAAGTGGCGACGTAAAAAAAAACGAAGAATCCCTCATGACAACTTCTTTTTTTTGTGTTATTTGGTCCTTTAGCCGAAGAGAAATGCTTGAAAGAGTGACCCTGTCAGCAGAACAAATCATCATCTTCGTTTACGTCAAAGGACGGCACCAACTGTTCTGCCAAGCTCACTTCCTGCTCAGCGAGCGCCGTTTCCTGCAAAGAGAACGGATGGTGGAACCACGGATGAGCAAGCACCTCTGTGGCCGTCAGTCTCTCCCAGGGCTCCTTCCTCAGCAGGCTGCGAAGCAAACACTTCACCGTGGGGGACAGGCCCTCGGGCAGGCAGCACTGTCCCTTACGGATCTTGGAAAACAATGTAGCCGGGTCAGGGTCGTGGAAGGGGTAGCGGCCGATTAACATGGTATACAGCATGACCCCGAGGCTCCACATGTCGGCCATCTTGCCGGAGTAAGGGGCGGCGCCGCTGAGGATCTCGGGACTGACGTAGGCCGGACAGCCGTGCGTGTCGGACATGGAGTCGTTGCCGGGGTCTTCCAGAATACGACAGTCCTCCAGGCCTTCGAGTTTGACCTGTGTCCTGAGGGAGAGGAGGGAGACGTTTACTGGGGTTCATATCACATTGGACACATACACTATAGATTCACATTCACTTGGCTATCGGACTGTGCTTCATTGCAAAAAAAAAAGTTTTTTGGTAATAGAACAGCGATGGGTGGTACTGTAGAACTAGATGTTCATTTATTCTCTCAGCTTGAGCTCAATAATAAACTCCCCGCTGTGCCTATTTCATTTCTGGCCTGGGCTCAACTCCCATAGGCCTGACAGTTCTGTCTAAATGGAAGTACACACTGGGATGACAAACCTCCAGCACTTCCAATTGTACTCGTAGGGAGAAAGAACTCCCAAAACATGTCCATTCCTATAATGTCGCAATCTGGCTAGCAGAACCATGTGACCTGTGTGTCTGTCGAAGGGCTTCTATTCCTGTCCGTGATTACACTCAACACTGTGACAAGATAAACATCTGCGCTGAAGACACTGACGACATGACGGAAAATCCTACTTCCCTTACGACACACAGACATTAGACGTTGCGTATTCGACATCGAAGGGTAAAACACACAAGCATGCACTCCTCTGAGTTTCCACTGAGATCCCGTATTTCTCGCTAGCAAATTCACAGACATCCTGTAATAAGATATATTTACACATTTTTATGGCAAGGATCAAATTTAGTCTTGCCCTGTGATGACTGTAACTGTGTATGCGTGTGTGGGTCTCTGCATCATTTAAGGCACACTGTTGCTATAGACAGCAGAAATTAATGACCTAAGGGTGTCAGTATGTCAAAAAGGGTCTTCCACCCCTCCTCTCATTGCCCTTTCACATGCATACACAAATATATACACACACAGAAGACTCAGAAAACCATGCAAACGCTCCAGCGCATGGAACAGAGTAAATAGAGAGAGAGAGCACAAAAGAGACAGAGGAGTGAAAGAGATACAAGGAAGAGAAAGAGGGATTAGGCCCTATTGTAAAGAGAGATAGACTGTCGGAAAGTCAGAAACTGAAAGACAGTATGAGGGCTGGAGAGAATGAGTCATCCCACACCGAGAGTATGTCTCTGCTCCTCTGCTTCTCCTCGCCAGTTCCCTAGCTGAGGCTATCTGCACCTGGGTCTCTGGCTCTCTGGCTCTCGGCGCCAGCCATCCCATAATTGCCCTCAAACTGCTGCTGCCACATCAGTGACGCATGGGAGGCTGGTCTGGCGGAGTGCTGCATGTTTTGCTGTACTAGTCATCCTAACACAGGCTTTCCATTGCACAGGCATCGGGGGTAGCATATTTATCTTACTGTTGTGGCTTTTTATGTCCATGGTATTTGTGTGTGCTCGGTTTTTGTCTTGTGCATTGCATCATAGGTAGATTGCTATGGCTCTAAGCATGGATATTGCTTATTCTGAGAGTATAATAAGGAACAAGGCAGCCCTATAATGTTTTCATCGGCTGTACATGTACATCTAATTGGATAGGTAATTATATAAGGATACATTTTGATTGATCCCTGGCTAAAAGCCAAAGGAGCTGTTTTTACTGTGTAAGGCAAAATGTCACATGTCATATAGAACAGGTCAGAATGCCTCTCCCGGTCAAATGGGACTTGTGGGTCAAGCCGCTAGCAATATGTTGCAATATCAACGTCCAGCCAATGTTATGTCAAAGACTAACACGATCTCTGGGCAACAAGGCGTAATAACGTCTGAGCTCATGACGATCTTGGATTCTCGACTAGGGCACAAACACACACTGAAACAGACACACACACACACACACACACACACACACACAGAGGCATATATATATGACTCATTGTTCTGCAGCTGTGTGGCTATCAGAGAGACGTGAGCGTTTCGAACTTCTCTCACGCTGGCTGTCAACTTCCATTTTTCCACTTTGACCCCTCTCTTAAAGGCCAAAGCTACAGAATGTTTCTGTTGAAACTCCCGAAGGAAAAGCTTGCTGAAAGCTTTGTGATGTCGGAAACTACAGTTTGCCACAAGGGAAGATAGATGACAGATAGTTTAGCATGCAATGTACCAGTGTGTGTGAAGCTAAATCTTTTGATGGTTACACTGTTTATCTTAACTTGGGAGAAAGAGAGAGCTCAATTCATCTTCACTAGAATATCATGATTCCCATCTCTTTAAGTGTGGAATAACTGAATTCATGTAATACAGCAACAGAATCAATCCCATTCACTAAACTAGTCTAACAGCCTGACCGCCCACAAGACTGGCACTCCCCCACTGCCTAGCCGCTTGTCCTGTCCAGCTCTAGACATCCATTATAAGTGTATGCCAACACGGCAATCATGTACCAGCTGTTACCAATGTTTGTCCTATCACTGAATTGGCAAACCTGAATCAATTAATCAAAGGATGTTTGGTGCGTTGATGATGTGTAATAACAAGAGTGGATCACAGTTAGAACAGAACAAAGGGTCAGTGATAGAATAAGACAAGAGCCAATGCTGTTATAATGGCCTATTACACTAACACACAGAGAGACAAAGAGGGAAATGCTTGCTATAAGCCAGGAACACCTTCTATTGTCCTTTTCCCCCTCCTAAATCCCATTGCATATCCTTCCCTCCCATTACCTTTTCTCGTCAGAGAAGACAAACTTGCGGAGCTTGAGGTCTCCCAAGACGATGCCAGCCTGGTGGCAGTGTGCCACAGCCGATGCCACCTGCTGGAAGAGCCTGGATGCCCGCTCCTCGTCCAGCCGGCGGCAGTTCTTCACTAGTGTGTGCATGTCGCCAAAGTCCTTGTCTAAAAATACATAGGCCTTGCGCTCACCCAGGACAATGTCGCGGACACTGCCAATGTTTTCATGAGAGGAAAGTATGCTGTATGCTCTGATCTTCTCCTGGTAGACCCCCATATCAAATACCTGAGAGGGGCAGAAAGGCACAAAGAAGGAAATACAGAGGAGGGAGAAAGAGATAGTTAAAAAGAGATGTCAGGACAGATATTTGCTTTAACAAAGGTTTAAAAGGTAATTTAATATGCCAATCCAAATATGCGTTCCCTACAGGCAGTTACTGTCTAAAAATATGGTTAGATCTTTTTTTTTTTTTTACATTTTCTAACTATATTCAAGAAAATAAGGAATACAAGAAGATTGGAATTTTCGAGATCTTTCTGTTTCTTTGTCAGTGTTTCCACTTTACACAGATCCACTCATACTGTTTGCATGTCACATTTCTACCATGGTGTGGCGTATTTCAATGACGTGTATGCAAATCAGTAGTCAATGGTGTGAAGTGTAGATAAGCTCTGATGAAAAGCGGAGCTGGTTGGACAGCCATCTGTAAACCATTGAGATTTTTTCAAAGGGTACTATTTGCTACCCTTGTCCTGTCAGAAAAAAAAAATTCTGAATATGCTATTCTCAATGCAGACGTTATGTCTCATGCTTGATGGCCTATTGAGCAACATGTCACGGTTTCTTGAAACAGCACTTGTTCAAAGAAATTGCACAATGGGTTTGCGCATACCTTGCACACTAGCTCATCTCCCGTGTTGGTGTTCCAAGCGCTGTGCGTGCCGTTACGATCGGCCAGAGGTAGAAGCATATACTGGCCGATACGAGACGGTCCATGATGAGTTGCAGTGCCAGCCACTGGGATCGGGCACGTCGGAGTTCCCGGTGAAGTGCCGAGGAGTCCCGCGTCCCCCGACTCAACGCTGAGCCTCGCGCATTTGGCAACCGGCTCGTCAGAGTCCAATCGTTTGTGTCCTACTCTCCCTGTGCGGATGCATGTCATCGGGCTGCTCCACTGAACGTTCATTCTATAATAACTATTTACTGTCAATAGTAGGCTAAGACAAATAGATGAATTTCCGTCCAAAGCTTTAAGTTAGTTGCAAATTGCGCTATCCATAGCGTATTTAATGTGTATCTTTTTCTCTAATGATTTATATGATGCTATAACTTAAACCTATCTAATTCCCAAGTTCAGATTTTGATCAGCTTTGGTTGTTGAGAATAATTCCTTCCTATTAGGCATCCGAAAAGCGTCCGGTTGTAGAAATTCCCTGAAAGCACACTGCTCTCCTGAGAAATGGTCGGTGCCAGACTGACAGCCAGCTTCACACAGAGCGAAAACGAGAGCTGTAGTGTCGATTCCCAAAGCCCTGCGCTGAGTGCACTCAAACAGAACAGTTGGAACTCCGCCTGTTCCAACCCCTCTTCAATGACACTTCGACTGCGCAATCCACACACACACAAACGCAACTCGAATTCTTCTTAGCTCCAGTATACTGAAGAGAAAAAAATATAATAATCCAAAGCATAGCATTAGGCAACAGCCCTGTCGATATTCAATATAGGCAATTTAAGAAACGCCTACAGTAATAATCCAATATGCCATCAAATCCTCTAATTAGTGATTTACTTGTTATTTCTATAGCCCACAATTCCTATTAAAGAATATGACATGTTTGTCCCTTGACAATTATTAGCCTAACTTGTGAATTATTGAAATGTTTCATGTAGGCTACATTTTAAGGCTAATGCATAAGCCTGTATCTATAGTCCTATATCAATATTATTTGCTTCTCATTAGCTTTGTTTGTTATGCGAGTATGACTCATTCGCCGTCATATAGTTTAGTTGTGTGCTTGCTTAACTATAGGTTACAGGCATTCACATCAAATGCCAGTGGTTTTGTAAAAAACATTATTGCCGCGGGATCTAAACGACCAAGTGATCCTAACAGACTGTGTAGCCTACTTAAATCACACAACTAAATCCCTACAACAAACCAGCATAATGTCATACTCGACTCGATCCCACCTTAGAAAAACATTCCCGATTGTCTCCAAAAGTTATGTCATAACGACTCTATAAAGTAGGCCAAATAGTGATTGGTTGTGTTAACACTTTGCGCAATAGTTGCCCAATCCTTCCATTGCAGTGGCATAGTGGGCTGCTGCAAATGTTTATCTGGCGTCCCCAAATCACGCGAATTGCCAATATGTCCAGCCAGTGAGAGTATTATTATTTTTTGCCTATTTTTTTTATTTGTCTGCTATTAAAAATCGTACTAATGAGCAGTTTCAATAATCCAATTCAACAAGTCAGGAAAAAAACAGCACAGCACAGCTTTAATGGGTTCATAGTGTAAAAAAACGACCAGGTGAACATGGCTCCATATAGGCAAGAAAGGTAGTGTTATTTTTAGTTGCTATGCCGTTGTGGTACAATGTGACTCACCAACTGACGTGCGTGCATGGATGTCATACAAGGGAGCGGGCACCGAACAGGTTTCTATTATCATTCTAGTAGGCCTACATTTCATTAAGTTCACCATGGTGCCCGGGAATGGAAGAGGAACATATGTTTTTTTTTTCCCACTTCAAATGTGCACGACTTTGATTTGTTTGGGTTTACATGCTGGAATCATTACCACTGTACAGGTTGGATCTGTAATGCTTGAATTTGCAATAAAAAGTAAGAACATTCATGTGTTTGTGTTTGTATTCTTCTCTTCTCACAATTGCGGCCAGTCGGGCCAGGCTTTTCTTCAGTATAATTAGCTGACTCATCCACCACCGACGGAGGAGACAAGCCAAGGGGAATCGATCACTTTACACAGAGGATATTTCAATCTGAAGCGGCAGGCCTGCCATCGCGTGTCTCCATCCCCCC